>JASDQU010033364.1:7244-22045 GCA_032191745.1 Picea mariana | reverse complement strand
GTTCACTTCAGCAAATATAGATAGAATGATTTCTTTACTACAACACTAAATGCTTTTGGAATTGAGCATATACAGTGCGTGGCTATCTTTGAAACAAAAGACTTCCCTGGGTTGATAATTTATGTTTCACTTGGTTGTTTGAAATTAATTAAGCAATTATAGTGACCAACACTAATGAAATATTAGATGATGTTGAGTACACTCTATGACATGATTGATCACTGTACATGAGTACAAGAGACTCCAATCACACAGAGAGTGGTGAATCAAGTACTACACATGAAGATAACCAATGGAGAATTTAGAATTAGTGCACAAATTGGAGAGTATGATGTGGATAATATCATCTTGGACTTAGGGTCTGACGTGAATGTTTTACCTAAGTAGACATGGGAGATGATGGGAAAACCCAAACTAGTTTGGTATCTTATTCAACCAAGTCTCGCAAATCAACAAAAAATAGTACCGATTGGTCATTTGACAGGAGTACCTGTGAACATAGATGGGGTGAGAAATATGGCAGAGTTTGGGGTTATTAATATTATGGATGATAGTCAACCATATCTAGCACTGATGGGATAAGAATGGGATTTTTATAACCAGGCGATCATTAAATTGAAATGGGGGGAGATGATATTTGAGGTTGGATATTTTAAAGTTACTGCACCCTTGCACCCATTAGAAGGGAAGAGATTCATAGAGCCAACTAGAGGAAATTACATTAACAACATATATAACATGACTGCATGGATGGATGATTATGTCAACCCTACTACAGATGGTGAGCTAAGTTAGATAAGTGCAAGTTCGTGTGCATGAGACTTAGAATAAGGTCTAGAGCATTGGAAACAAAGAATGAATGAAGTGCCAACTAGATGATGTGCATGCATAACCTTATCCTTGCGCTGGATTGTAACAGAGCTATGTGATCCACCCAGGTATGATGGATTAACTGATACAAATTTGTTTGTAAAATATTTTGAGTTGCAGGTACCCGAACAACAAAGGTTGTTGGCACTGGATCTTGTCCTAAAAGTGACTCTAGTGAGGTGGTGCGATGTACACAGAGAGGGGATGAAATACTGGTCACAATAAAAAAAAACAATGCAAGTAAGGTTTGGTAATGAGGTAGAAAACATTGTGCAGAAGTATACATGAGAGAGTGACCCAACATGTCATGTTGAGTAGTACAAGGATTTATAGATTTTAGTACCAGAAGTATAATGGATGCACATGTTTATACACACACTGGACACAATTCCAAAGAATTGGTATTTGGAATTGGAAATGTGTATAGAAACAACAAGATGGGACAAGTTGGTTCAAAGATTTGAAATTACATTTACATTTGAACATGAATCCCCAAAAATAGACACAACACTACAGGCTATTCGAACTAATATCTTCTCAGAAGAAGGGCCAATGGAGGTGGTACCACTATGCAATGAACACCGAGCCAATATAACTATCCATGAGCTATTGGAGTGCTACAATGTGTCTAAGGAAGAACATGATGAAGAATATTCCAAGAATGTACAAGTACCTGAAGTAGAAGGAGAACGAGCAGTAGAAGGACCAAAGTTTGAGTCGATTTCTTACACACAACCCATAAAGACATAAAAGGTAAACATTGGGATGACATAGAATCCAAAGTTTGCGCATATAGGAGACTATTGGAGTGATGAGACAATATATAAAATTGTAGACTTTCCACGAGAATATAAAGACCTATTCCCAATGACATTTTCAGAGATGAAGGGGATAGCATGAGACTTAGGGGAGATGGAGATTCCACTGAAACTAGGTGCTAATCCTGTGCGACAGAGGCCTTATAGGTTAAATCCAAAATATAAAGAGAAGGTGAAATCCTAAATAGATAGGACGTTGGATGAAAGAATCATTGAACCATTAGAAGAATCTGAGTGGATCAGTCCAATGGTAGTGCAAGACAAAAATAAAGGAGGAATCATGATCTGCATGGATATGAGAAAGATGAATGACGCATGTTTACATGACCCATTCCCAATACCATTCACAAATGAGGCATTGGAGAACGTTGGAGGACAAGAAACTTACTCTTTTACAGATGGATTCTTGGGGTACCATCATATAAAAATTGTGCAAAAATACCAACAAAAGACTATGTTTGCAACATAGTGGGGAAGTTATTAGTATACAATAATTCCCTTTGTGTTAGAAAAATAGGATTGCGAAGCAATAAAATAACTTTTTTTGGAGATAAAACATAGAAGATACACAATACAATAGAGACACAGATATATGTGGTTCACCCAGTGTGGGCTACATCCACCAGATAAATTTCCAGGTCCTTCCTTTTATTATTATCCAACAAATGAAGGGATACAACCTACACCACACTCATTGTTGCTTCCTCTTCTTTCTCTCATAGTCTCCTCACTTAGAATACAATATTCATAATGATACATAGCCAAAACACATTTCCCTCATAAAAGAGGGTTGCCTTCTAGGGAAAAAAACCCTAACATAACTTTTACCGTCAGATCTGTGACCTTATAAAGAATGGTCCAGATTTACTATGAAATTACAATATACATTTACAAGGCAATTTTTCCTTCCGGGGATTCACCCTCGAACCCCCATCAGGGAACGCTGTCCCCCGAACCCCCGCCGGGGGCCCGCTTTCCCCTAGACCTTGCAAAGGGGGTGTTACACATCAAAATTACTCATTACGATAATGGCCTAGTGTCCTCATTACCAATGTCACAAGTGTCACATTTTGGCCGCAAGTTTCACAAATATCATATTGTCATCTTTCCTATGTCGTGTCTCGGATGACATTATCAAGAACACTTAAAATACACCTCAAAAGACTGGTTTTGAAGAGGATAAATCATTTTACAAAGAGTACAAGTCTTTTTCCATGGAAAAAACCACTCAAAAATCAATTTTGGAAGGCAACGCTCCCCTATACACTGTCAGGGAGTGCCAACTCTCTGTACCCTTTTTTGGGGGAGTGTTGCAATGCTCTGTGCCCCATTCTGAGGGAGAGCTGGCCCTTTTTGAGCAAATTTTGGACTGTTGAGGAAAATCAGGGAAGAATCCCCCTCATCTTTGGAGTTGGTTGGATTCAGATCTGAGGTCAAGGCTCGATCTTAGGGAAGATCCACAACTGAAGGATAAGGATCCTCAACCTATCCCAAGAATATCTTAAGTGGTTAGGCCTCTCCAAGCCTATATAAGGAGGCCTCCTCATGGTAAAAGAAGGAGACATTGAAGGCATCAAACTTATGATCTCATAAGGGAGATTTATCATGGAAGCATCATCGTTTTGTGTGGATTATTTGAACAAAGGGTTGGAAAAGGAGAGCTTGGCGAAGCTGCTGCATCTACATCATGGTTGTAAGAACTTTGCTTTGTTTTCATTAATATACATATGTGCTTGGCCTATTTATTTCAAGGTTATGTTTAGTCTACATGAACTTGTCTCTATTAGATAGATCTGGTTTCAAGCTAATCTTAGTAGAATAGGAATCTTGTTCTATCTTTGTTTGGTTTGCAGGACTTATCGAGGAGCTTGGGGATCAAAGCTCAACTCGGACTGTGTGAAGATGAACTTTGTTAAAAAGGTACACCTTTATTACTCTTCTCTATACATTAGTTTACCTAGATTTAAAAGGATGTCAGTGTCCAATGTTAGCACCCTTTCTGTCTTGGTCTTAGGAGTCTAGAGCCCAAGAGGGAATCCACTTGTCCACAGGGGGATTTCTCTGTAACATAAATTGGCGACTCCACTGGGGAGGGAAATTTGAGTTTTGCTTCCTTTCCTAGGTCTTGTTTTAGCCTTTTCTCATTTTTTAGATCTTATCCATGCCGTGTCTCTGATTCTTAGATATGTTGTTGGCTCTTGGATTCATCTTACACACTCAATTTCTACATTTTTCCTGAGTTTTTTTTTTTTTTTGGGAAAAAAATTGATTTTTGAGAGGCCAATGCTCCCCTTCCTCTACCACTAGGGTGTTGGAACTCCCTTGTAGGCTCCCATAGAGCATTGCAATGCTTTGGTACCCTTGACATCAGAGCGCTGCCTCTTTTTTCTGAAAAAATCTTCTTGGGAGTTGATTTCTTAGTCTTCTTTTTGCTGATTCATCTGCTCAGGGTTAATTCTATCTTAGTGTGTCCTTTTTTAGCCTCCAACCATTTGATTTCTAAGGATTGATGATGTTTTGTTTAGTTTTTTGACATCTATTTCCCTTGCTTTCAGTCACTCTTCTTCCCTGAGATTTGGAGTCGATCTATTGCTTTCTCACTTATCTGATTGAATGAAAGTTGTTGTAAGGAATTAAAGGATCTATGCTCTGTTAAATTTGATATTTGAGGTTATTTTCCCAAGAAATTCCTGGTTTTTCATCATCCATTAACCTTCTCCTACCTTCACTAGCAATTTCACCAATTTTCATTCATTATGAGTGAGTTTTTTTGCAATTTTTTGCTCTTTTTTTTTTCTGATTTTATGGGAGGACTAGCACCTCCCCCTAGGCCACACCAGAGCGCCAACACTCCCCTACAGTGTTTTAGGGAGAGTTTCAACACTCTGTACCCTTGTGTTAGGGAACGCTAGTCTCTTTTTTGAGAGTTTTTTTCCTTCTTCTGCTCAGTCTTTTGCAACCTGTTTTGCAGAGATCTTTACCCAGAGTCTGTTGTTGGTTTGTGAAGTTGTTTGGATTGGTTTTTGATGGTTTTTTTGCTTATCACTCCCTATTGTCTTGATTGGATCTTGAAAACTTTTTCAAAAATGTGAAATAGCCTTTTTAGCTGCTTTTTTGACAGGATAGTTTTGAGCGATTTCTCTTTCTCCCTATCATTTCTTGGATTCTTCTTTGCATTTTGTTGTATTCATTGAATGTTTGATTGGTTGTATAATCCTTAATGGTGTTCTTGCTTGTTAGAATAAGTTTCTACTTGTTTTATTTCATACCTCATTGTCTTGAGTGCATGCTTTGTTTGTAGCCCTTTTGCTTTGTGTCTTTTGCATCTGCATCCGACTCTTTCTCTTGATTGAAAGTAGTGGAGCATTGATGGTTTTGTATTTACTTTCTGTATATGTCATAACCAAACAAAGAAGATAAATGAATTTTTTCTTTTGGGTAGTGAAACTAACTTGCATTTGAAGTAGCATAATTGCATGGTTTTTGGCTTTTTTGGGATATTGTGCATCTGGAATGATGAATGTTTTCTCCTTCTCGTAGCATAGCTTTCATCGAAATGAAAAGATTGCATATTCATCTCTTTGCATAAATTTTGAGTCGATCAAAACACCATATTGTCCATGACATTTTCCTTTTGAGTAACAACAACCTTAAAAATCAAGCGCTAAACTAAAATTGATTAGACATTTTTACATTTTTTGGTAGCAAACCTACATTAGATTAGTTGTAGGGATTTGGAATAGGTGTGAAAGATAACTTTCCAAAGATGAAAACAAACATAGGATCTTGTGTTAGGGAGCGGTGAAATCCAATTGCTACATTTTGTCCTGGGAAGCCCTTCTCACACAAGGGTCAAACCTGAGGTCACATCGAGAGTTACTCTCCCTACTTTGTTGGTCTTGGTGTAGAGATTGCACGTATTATGGGGGTCTCTTGAAGGTATAACCACAATGATGAGTGGAATCCTTTCAAGTTGATTTCAGGCTAGATACCCTACCCTTGCGCGTGGATCGAACTGTCGACTGTTTCCCCAGGCATCACTGTTGTAGTTGGTAACCTTAGTGGCCTATCTCTTTAGGGTATTTACACAAGGTGACTGTGGAGGGGCAAGTCTTCACAGTACCTGGAATAGATGTTGGCTAGACTCACTCGAGCTCCTTGGAGGGTATACCCATGATTATGTGTGGGAGCTTGCACCAGGGTGTAATTCCATTAAGCAGGTCGTCAACGTAAATTTTCCACCTGCTCTATCTCATCCCCTTCTTACTTTGTTCCCATGATGTTGGATTTCATCACCAACTAGTGTGCTCATTGTCAGAAGGTTTTTTTTGCTTGCTTGCTTACTAGTGTTTTAGTGTATGCTGTTTGTTCTCCATAGAAAAATCTAGGTTGGATCTTTATTTTTATGGCATCAGTTCCCAGAATGACCAATGAAGGAACCCCTTTGCTAGGGGAACCCTTTGATTTTACTTATTACGGAAACGTTGGTCCTCCTTACATCTCTACTTTGAGCCTTACAGGTCTCACAATTGGGTTACCGGTATGGTTGTTTTCCACTTCGGTGATCTCGAATGTAGGTGCTTTAGATGTAAGCACACCACCCACACATCAACCTCATGTCGACTTTTCTCCTTCTTCGCTTGTCGGGTCTCCTTCCATTTCTCCTTCTTCGCCTAGTGAAATATCTAAAGCAAGTATCCAAGTTGAAAAGAAGATGAAGAACAAAAAGAGAAGAAGAAGAACTAGAAAGGGACCAAGCCTCCAACTACATCAGATGTTGGATCCAAGAAACCCGATACTATTAATCATATTGGGAGTGTTGGTGAGGTCAATAAGACTACAACAAATAATACGAAGCCCAAATTACCTTGCAGTCTTTGTAAGGGTGACCACTTTCTGAGGGATTTCTCTAGTATTCCCAAGGTCTTAGAAGTGTGGTCCTCCACATCATCGACCCCTGCTAGACATGCTGGTGACACCCCATCAACTAGTGACGTTAAAGTTGGTAAGAAGAAGACAACTGTCAAATTTTCTTGTATGTTATGCGAAGGTGATCATTATTCTCACCTTTTTCCTTGTATGGAGAAGGCTTCTTCTCTTTTGGAAAAGCTTCAATTTCCAACTGGTTATCGTAATATTTCCCCCAACCCATCGTTCGTTGATGGAATGGTCAATCCAGTTCCATCCCCGGTCAGTCTGGTTGATCAGGTGGTCAATATAGTTTCATCCTTGATTAAACCACTAACTAAAGTAGCTGATCCAATCCCATTATTGATCCACCCCACTTTTCATCCAAAAAGTGAAACCCAAGTGACTGATCCAGTCCTGTAATTGGTCAGTCCCACCCTTCATCTAAAGAGTGCCAACATGGTCAATCCCACTCCTCCTCTGACGAGTGCCAAAGTGGTTGCTCCGATCTCTTTATCGATCAGTCCAGTTGATCATGTCGTCAATCTGGTCACGTCCTTAGTTGAACTAGTTGACAAAGTGGTTGATCCGATCCCATCTTCGGTTAATCCCACTATCCCGTTAGAGAGTGAAATCCAAGCGGTCGATCCATTTTCATATGTCGACCCATTCTCCCCTTAGAGAATGAAACCCAAGTGATCGATTTGATGTCGTTATCCATTGATCCGACTCTCCTGCTAGAGAGTAAACCCGATTCTGCCCATGTTTTTCTCGTTGATACAGGATCTATCGTGTTGGGGGGAATTCCTCCTTCTCCTATGAAAAACCCTCCAAGTAATGAGGCCATCCTTTTTGATTGGGGTGTGCTAACGAGACCTCGTCTTCTCTCTCACATTCCTTTCAATATTATAGTATAGGTTTGTGGTCGGGATGTTCCTCATGCACTGATAGATGAAGGTTCATCTGTTAGTATTTTGTCCTCTATTGCTTGGAAATGTTTGGGTTATCCTCATCTTGTGCTGGTTACCCAAACTTTGTTCACTTTTAACAGAAGAACCAATCACCCTTTAGGGATCCTTCCTCAGTTTACCGTCACTTTGGGAGGGAAAATTGTCTTTATTGATGTTATGGTAGTCCAGGACCCCTTGGATTTCGATTTACTCCTTGGGGGATATTATTTATATGCCATGAAAGCTATTGTGTCCACTTTTTTTTCGTGTGATATCTTTCCCTCATGATGGAAGAATGGTGAATATTGATCAAATTTCATTTGTTGGACCTACTTGACCATCAACCCAATGACCTCCCTAAATGGTTCTTATATGCAGTCAATATCACCCCTACCACAGGTCAATTATGTGGCGTTCTATCCCATGACTTCAACTTCCGATGAATTAGATCCGGTAGTTGACATGGTGATATCTTCGATAGGGATATTGGATCATGATATCCTTACCCCTTTCATGGCCCTCGACATGTGTTCCTTCTAGAGCATTGTTCTTCCATCCAGTGAAGATATCTTGGAAGCCATGACCGAGTTTTATCCCTTGACACGGTTTCCTTCCAGAGAATTATCCTCTTGGAAACCATGATCAAGAAGAGTCCATGAGAATAGTCTTACTCTCCATGGAAAGCTCATTGAAAAATGAAACAAATTTTACAAGCATAGTTTTCTTCTCTGTTGCAAGCTCGTTAAAAAATGAAACAGAGGTTACAAGCATAGTTTTTTTTCTCTGTCGCAAGCTCGTTAACAAATGGAACAAAAATCTAGGGATTCAACCCAGAGCCTTGAGCATAGTTTTTTTCCCATGTCAAGCTCGTTAAAAAATAAAACAGTCACCTCTCCCTTTAGGTCAAGTATTTCTCCAGATCTCATAGATGTCGAGTCGAGTCTTTTGTTAGGTCTCGTATTTGAACCTTCATTTCATCCACCTGTATCATTTTTCTCCATCTAGTACAAAAATTGGTGACAACCTCAAAGTCGGTGAATGAATTGAAGCTTGGGGGGCATGTCTCCAGCCTTTGATGATCATTCTGGAGTTAAGCCACTATATTTCAAGCCCAGGGCAGAGTACTAAGCTTATTCTTTGTTCTTTCTCGTGCTTGAAAAAACATGAGAATGTAACCGAGTATACTTTTATCACTTTTTCAGACTCGTAAAGGTTATACGAAAAAGGAACCCCCTGGAGTCATCTTTAAGCTCTTTTCAGACTCTCTAAACATGAAAAGATTTCCGAGTGATCTTGCTTTCTTTTCCACTCGTTAAAAGGTTTGAAAGGGTGTCTTTCGAGTGATAATTTATCTCTTTTTCAGCTTCGTGAGACTAACATTACGAAAAAGGACAACCTTGGAGTCATCTTTAAGTTCATTTTAGACTCTCTAAACATGAAAAATCACCGATTTTACCTTCTCTGGACTTGTTAAACAATCATACATTGAAGGGCCCATATGGGACCAAACCCTTACTTCTTCCAGTTCGTTAAACAAAGGAAGTGGGACTTACCAAAGGTGAGTTATATCGAGCATGTGTTATCCTCCTTGAGCTCATTAAATAAAAAATAGGTACTCGTCTATTTGGATGGGGGAAAAAATTGAAAGAAGCAAGCCAAGCAGTTTTTGAGAACATTACAAGTAACTCTTACAGTCGCCCTTAAACACAACACTTTGTCTTTGCATGCATTTAATCCTTGAAACTCTGCACTAAACCAATCCTCTGAGTTTTATTACTCCTTTGGGTCACCCAACAGAAGTCATAGTATCCATTGCATCATCATGTTTTTGTCCATGTCATGTTTCTGCTGTTGTGCCTCAGTGTTCAAGGGAAGTATCTGCCTCAAAATTCAACCATCACAAATTTCTGTTTCAATACCCATGTCAGTCCATGCATGTTCTTTTGATCCACTAATTACATCTCTATTTCAGTTTCATGTCATTGATTGGAGATACATCAAGGCCCTCCTTCGACGAGTCTATTCTTGTCGACTTCAACACATTATCCAGGAACTAGACTTAGAAACCAATTAGTACCTTGGGACCTGCATGCCTCAATGGCAGGCCTCCTCACATCTGAAAATGGGTTTACATCATTGAACTCTGATCGGATGATTCCATGGATGTTCACCTTCATCTCATCCATTCACATTTGTTGAAATGTACTAGAGTACCTTGGGAATCATTGACATCAATGGTGATTTCCCTCACACTTGTTAACAATTTACCTCATTGACCAGTGATCAAGTGGTTTCTACCATGTTCGACATCAGGACATCTATTCACATGGTTAGATTCGTACTACATAGAGATCGGTAAGAATACCTTGGTTTGATTCATCACTCTTATATGTACTTTGCCTAGGTTGTAACATAGTTTCTTTTGAACATTGACACATATATTGTTACATAGATCCACTTTGTATTGGTCGTGGCTATGTCTTGTCGTCTTGTGAATCCACGATGTATTCTTCATGGCTAGGATTAGATCATGTCACATGAGTATAGATCCACATTGTATCTTCAGTGGGTATACCTTTTTGTAAATATAATTATGGATCAACAATGTATTTTATGGCGGCCGTACCTTGAAAATATTTATCACTCAAGCATAGGTATGCATGCCTTGAGTTTGAAACATGTCATAATATTTGTTTGGTGGTTGTGTGCAGATTCTTCCAGGTTCTCTGAGTCGATACCCTTGCTCTAAAAAGTCTAAAAGGTACTTCAGTCATCATTTCTCATCTTCTAACTTCGCACTTTGGGGGGAAATCTGTTACACATCAAAATTACTCATTACGATGATGGCCTAGTGTTGTCATTACCAATGTCGCAAGTGTCACATTTTCGCTGCAAGTGTCGCAAATATTATACTGTCATATTGCCTATGTTGTGTCTTGGACGACATTATCAAGAACACTTAAAAGACACCTCCAAATACTTGTTTTGAAGAGGATAAATCGTTTGACAAAGAGTAAAAGTCTTTTTCCATGGAAAAAACCACTCAAAAATCAATTTTGTAAGGCAACGCTCCCCTATACACTGTCAGGGAGTGCCAATGCTCTATACCCTGTTGTTGGGGAGCTTTGCAACACTCTGTGCCCCATTCTGAGGGAGTGCTAGCCCTTTTTGAGCGAATTTTGGACAGTTGAGGAAAATCAGGGAAGAATCCCCCTCATCTCTAGAGTTGGTTTTATTTAGATATGAGGTCAAGGCTCGATCTTAGGGAAGATCCACAACTGAAGAAGAAGGATCCTCAACCTATCCCAAGAATCTCTTAAGTGGTTAGGCCTCTCCAAGCCTATATAAGGAGGCCTCCTCATGATAAAAGGAGGAGACATTGAAGGCATCAAACTTATGATCTCATAAGGGATATTTATCATTGAAGCATCATCATTTTGTGTGGATTATTTGAGAAAAGGGTTGGATAAGGAGAGCTTGGCGAAGCTTCTACATCTACATCATGGTTGTAAGCACTTTTCTTTGTTTTCATTAATATACATATGTGCTTGGCCTGTTTATTTCAAGTATGTGTTTATTCTACATGAACTTGTCTCTATTATATAGATCTAGTTTCAAGCTAATCTTAGTAGAATAAGAAGCTTGTTCTGTCTTTGTTTGGTTTGCAGGACTTATTGAGGAGCTTGGGGATCAAATCTCAACTTGGACAGTGTGAGGACGAACTTCGTTAAAAAGTTACATCTTTCTTCCTCTTCTCTATACATTAGTTTAGCTAGATTTAAAAGGATGTTAGTGTCCAATGTTAGCACCCTTTCTGTCTTGGTCTTAGGAGTCTAGAGCCTAAGAGGGAATCCACTTATCCACAGGGGAATTTCTCTGTAAAAGGGGGTAACCCCCTTCTAGACTCCCCCGCGTGGAGGAGTGTACATTATTCTAGGGTGTAAAGTCTTCATGGGGTATAAACATGACTGAAAACAAAGACATCTGAATCAGGAAGATAATCAGGCTCCACAACTAACAATTTCCCACTTGGAGACTGATCTCAACAACTCCACCGCTACTATATCTGTTGGACTATGATCCTTCTTAAACTTGAATAATTTCTCATATTCATCTTCATGCTTGAAGACCAACTGAAAGTGAGAAGGAAATCAGTTTCTCCTTGGTTACTCCCTTTGTTAACATGTCTGCAGGATTCTGGCTAGTGTGTATCTTTTCCAACTTCAAATGTCCATATTCCAAGATGGATTGTATGAAATGGTACCCGAGCTATATATGCTTAGTCTTTGAATGGAAGTCTGAGTTCTTTGCAAGATGAATGACACTCTCACTGTCAAAATACAACCTGCTATTCTCTTGTTTCTTTCCCAATTCCTCCATAAACCTCTGTAACCAATTCATTTCTTTACTAGCCTTTGTAGCAATAACATACTCTTCTTTTTTTGTTGAAAGTGAAACAACCTTTTTTTGTTTTGAAATCCAATTTACTGCTGTTCCACCTATAGTAAAAACATACCCTGTGGTGCTCCTCCTTCTATCTTTATTACCTGCCATAACTGAATAAACATATCCTTGTAGAAACGTGTTTGAACCTCAAAAACATAATGCATGAGTAGCAATACCTCTCAAATACATGAGAATCCACTTTACTACCTCCCAATTTTCTTTACCTGGATTGTTCATATACCTGCTCACAACTCCCATTGCATGTGCAATGTCTGGTCTTGTGAAAACCATCGCATACATCAAATTGCCAACTGGTGATGAATAAGGGACCTTGGACATGTATTTTATCTCCTCCTGTGTCTTGGGACACATTTCCTTAGTTAATTTGAAATGACTGGCCAAAGGTGTACTAACTTGTTTTTCTTTCAACATTCTAAACCTCTCCAACACCTTCTCTATGTACTCACCCTCAGACAATGTCAATTTGTGATTTTTCCTATCTCTTGTTATTCTCATTCCAAGGATTTTATTTGCAACACCCAAATCCTTCATCACAAATGAATTAGCTAATTTCTTCTTGAGAAAATTTATATCTTGCATATTAGACTCTGCAATAAGCATGTCATCTACATACAATAGAAAGATAATTTAGCTTCCATTTTCTATATTTTTAAAATAAACACAGTGATCAAAATGACATCTATTATAAACATGTTCTATCATAAACGTGTCAAAATTCAAATACCACTGCCTTGGAGCTTGATTTAGGCCATAAAATCTCTTCTTCAACCTGCATACCAAATTCTCCTTCCCTTTGACCTCATACCCCTATGGCTACTGCATATAAATCTCTTCCTCCAAATCCCAATGGATAAAAGCTGTTTTTACATCTAACTGTTCAAGATGGAAATATTTTATTGCCACTAGACTTAAAATAGTCCTAATTGAAGTCATTTTAACAACAAGAAAAAATATTTCATCAAAATCTATACCTTTCTTTTGTGCAAACCCCTTTACAACAAGTCTAGCCTTGTACCACTTTTTTCCTCCATATTCTTCCTTCAACTTGTAAACCCATTTATTATACAATGCTCTTTTTCCTGTAGGAAACTGAACCAAGTCCCAAGTCTGGTTATTTACCAGGGAATCCATTTCCTCTTTCATGCCTTTCTCCCACTTCTTTTTGGTGTCTACTTGCATTGCCTCTTCATATCATTCTGGTTCACCAGAATGAGTCAACAATAAATAATACAATGAAGGAGAGTATCATTCATGGGGTCTACTTAACCTGGTAGATATTATAACAACACTTGCAAGAGTTTGAGGTACCTACTACTCCTATTGTTGTACATTTTGATTTTCTGGTTAATTTGGAATTTCTTTTTCAGTGATCTCATCAAGCACTGTGTATTCTTGTTTTTCTTTTCCCTGTTTCTTTCCCTACAATCGATCTTTTTACATGACCTTCTCATTGAATATGACATCTCTACTCCTAATAATTTTGTTATTTTCATAATCCCATAAGCGATAACCAAAATCATTAACATTGTCTCCAATAAAGGTACACTTTTTGGATTTTGCCTCAAGCTTTGTTCTGTTTTCTTTATCAATATGGACAAATGCTTCACAATCGAAAGTATTCAAAAAAGAATAGTTTACCTTTTTACCTGTCCATGCCTCCTCTAAGATTATACCATCCAAAGAACTTGAAGGTCCTCTGTTTATTAAGTAAACAACAATATCGACAACATATGCCCAGAAATGTAAGGGAAAACCAACATGCAATCTCATGCTCCTTTCATGCTCCATGATTGTCATGTTCATCCTTTTTGACACACCATTTTATTGTGGTGTTCCTGGAACTGTCTTGTCTCTACGAATCCCATGGTATGAAAAATAGTCATCAAACTCCATGCTGCAATGTTCCTCTCCATTGTCTGATCTAAGGCACTTCAACCTTTTTTCTGTCTCATTCTCAACCAAAGCTTTCCATTTCTTAAAAGTACAAAAAACATCAGATTTTTATCGAATCTAATAAACCCAAGTTTTTCTAGTTGCATAATCAATAAAAGTAACATAATAACAAGATACAATAAGAGATGATACCCGAGCTAGTCCCCATACATCTGTATGCACAAGCTCTAACCTTTCACTCTTCTTTTCTTTTCCAAATTTGAGAAATATGACTCTCTTCTGTTTTCCATAAACATAATGCTCACAAAAATCCAAATCAATTTCTTTAAGATCTGGAAAAAAAATTATTTTTTGAAGTATCTGCATCCCCTTCTCACTCATGTGTCCAAGTATATGATGCCACAATGTGGTATCCACTCTTGTAGAAGCTAAAGAGATAAAAGAGTCAATATTACCAATACATAAATACAATTTACCTACCTTCTCTCCTTTTTCTACCCCCAGTGATCCTTTGGTGACCTTCCACACCTTATCTGTAAATATGGATATACAACCTTTATTTACCAACTGCCCTGTTAAAATTAATTTTTTCTTACATATGGAACTTGTCTTACCTCTTTCAACAACCATTGGTTTCTGTAACGCTCCCCTGGCCATCATCCAACCCACTGGCCGGGTAGACAGTACTTTGTGGAACAATATCATTTTATGCTTAATTAATAACATGCATTTAAAACAGGTTAAACACATTTAAACTCAGAGTCAACACACAATTACAGCTGACATATATAATCCATGGAATTAACATTAATTCATATACATAGCAGAATACATGATAAATATAAATACACAGACATGTAAAAACATAATTAAAACATTGTTTGGTACTTATCTT
>JASDQU010033363.1:3596-14185 GCA_032191745.1 Picea mariana | reverse complement strand
ACTTTCTTGATGAACCTTTCCATGTTTGTTGTGGGTCAAACCTTATAATTGGATAATATTTTGGACTATCTCTAGATTTCCTATAATGACTCAAGGTGTAGGATTAAATGTACCTAGTATTTAGTTCTATAGACAAAACTAAACTAAACTAGTCTTCCATATTACTACATGTGTAGGGATGACCCTAAATCAAACCAAGCTAGATTTTTAAATTTTGGGGAGTGTCATTTTCTTTCCATGTCTCCTCAAATGATCTCTAAAATATTTTCATATAAAGAAAAAATGATAATTGTATTACTACACCTATAATGTTATCTACAAAATTCTATATGTATGCTAAATATTAATCTTGACACATGTATATTATTTCTTTACTAGGTTTCCTCGATGACTCACTATCAAAGATTATATAATATAATGTCCTTCAATATTTGGTATGGTATGTTTTAATATTGATAATTATAAATACTCCATAGAGTGAATTGGAACTATCTTGGCTATTAAAAGTTTTGGGATGCATGGAAATAATTAAGACTCATACTCATGCAGAATCCCAAAAAAGAAGTTCATCCAAGATCTTAAAGGAAATGAAGCTTATAATGTATAATACGCTATGATGCCCAAAAAAGTTCATCCAAGATTTTATGGAAAATGAAGCTTATAATGTATAATTTATGGATTGAATAAACTATGATGCCCTTTTATAAAGGGCACCTCAAATGGTCTCACTTTTAGAATTTGTTGGTTACCCCAACCTAAGTGGAGTTGAAAGGCACACTTGTGTGGATAAAAGCACATGGCAATCTTGGGAGACTGTAAAGCCCAAAATCTAGAATAGTATTCTAGTATTCACTCAAATCATGCTTATATCATGATGACCGGTCTTTTGTTCACTATTATTGTTGCTCCACAATGACAAGGCCAACATGGAGAAAACTTTGATCCTATTCCTTCGTTTAGAAGAGGTATCAATAAGCTCCTTAATGATAATATTGTGACTAAGTTGGGACTCCAATCCCCATATCGGGAAAGATTGTTTGCTCCAAAGTGAGGTTTTTTTTGTCTGGTATATACGTCGGTAAATGCACGCAATATGGTTAATGCCACATATATTTCTAATGATATCAGGAAGAAGATCACACTGGCATTGGAGATGGATTAGTTGTACTTTAATAAGTGTTTTGTTTTTAAGGGATTGAATGGGTGTTGGAGTAGCATATGTGTTCACATTGCTGTATGACCTGAATACTTTAATAAGTGTTTTGTTTTTGGAGGGATTGAATGGGTGTTGGAGTATGGCATGGGTAAAATAGCATATGTGTTCACATTGCTGTATGACCTGAATTGGAAAAATAGCATGGGTGTTTTTATTGTGCTGTTAGGACAGTAAGATATGTTGAAAAGGAATAGTCACATTGCTGTATAACCTGAATTGGAAAAATAGCATGCGTGTTTATATTGTCCTGTTAGGAATAGTGTAGTGCTAACAGAAGTAAAGTGTGAACGGTGTCGAAATAACTGCAGCACTATTTAAGTCGAAGGAAGAGACAATTATATGTAAGATTATAACTGGAGGAGTACTCATCAAGAACAACGAACTGGTACAGCAAATGCCAAAAGAGAACAACCTAATGTGTGGAGGGATTATAGACATGTTATGGACATCTTGTCACATATGAAGAAATGTAGAAACAACGTATATCTTCCATATTTTAACAAAATGTATTAAGAAGGAGGTAACCAAAAGAAACATTAAATATATCCACCAGAACTAAACTATCAATAACTCTGTTATAAATGACAGTTAGGGAAACCAGCAGACAACGTACATAAATTTATTCTTGTAATAAGTATAAGCGAGTTTCAGTGTAGATATCAACGAATTGTCCATATGTGCAATCATAGCTATTCAGTGGATCCGAACTACATTCGGTTTCCATGCAGCTTGGTTGTAGTACGATCCATGGGGGAAACCCTGCTGCACCTGGAAAAGGACCAGTATCTACTTTTAATTCATAAATGTCAAGCGTATAGAGTCTAGACTTTTATTTGAAAATTTGATAGGGAGATTAAGCGTCCTGTATTACATGAAATCTAAAGAAAAACGGGATCTAACCTTCGATCTTCAGGGTGTTTCTCCAGAAGAAGCGGTACACGCCCTTTTTATTATTGAATCATGCGTTGTTCCTTCAAAAGAGAAGCTGGGAACCAGTACTCCTTCACCGTCTTCTACGCGAGGCTGCTGTGAAAGTGGCCAGTAAAAGCGCTTGGGTTGGTAACCGTACTTGTTGCTGAACGCAAGGAAACAAAAAAGAAATGGAAATCACTGTTCCCATACCTCTTTGGCGCTAGTATTTAGCTCAACGCTGAAGTCATAATGAGGGCTCACAGCTGCGAGTTTCATCGAAAGAACCTGCAAATATCAGAAGGAAATGGATTCAAATTTAAGCAACCTTCATGGAAAGAAACTACAAAGATCACAAGGAAATGGATTCAAATTTTAAAAACCTTCAAAAAACATGAAAAATGGTGTATTTGTAGCCATTTGACATACCTCTATTTGTCTCTGCAAGGATTGTACATAGTTGATGATCTCTTCAAGCATAGCTGCCTTGCCTACCGTCTAAATTAAACGTAAAGGATTCAAGAGAAGATCAAGCATTCTCTAGATTAACTAGCTTCAACAGAAGAATAATAATTTACACAGGAAATACAGGAAATAATAGACAATGCTACCTTGGAGCACCCAGGAACCAAATCCTTTAAAAATCTCAAACGTTCGTTGATTTTCTCTCTTCTGACCTGAAAGTGGAGCAAATCATTATGGAAAACGGTTATTAAAACAATTTTTGGTCCCTTCAAACCTAATTTTGCTTGGAGTCCAATGGAGTACTGTTTTTTCAGCGTAATCGCCACATTCAAACAATTGAAACCTAATTTTTGGTCCCTTGAAACCTAATTTTACTTAGACTGAAAATTAAGTTAGATAAATTATTAGTGATTGCCAAAGTTGGAGCCCAATCGAGATGTGTTTTTCAAACTTAAGCCCACATTCAAACAATCTAACTTAAAATTAAGTTAAATGAATTATTAGTGATTGCCAAAGTTGGAGCCCTGGCTCATAAATCAGGCTAACTAGAAGTGAAAGACGAAAATCCAATTTACGATTCGCTAGTTTCAGTTTTCACCTGTGTTTCATGATCAATGGAATATCAGCACATTATCTATGCACTGCTGAAGCTATTCTAATGGCATCTAAAACAGACGAAATTGAAGCAAGATACATTTTACATTAAATCACAGTGAAGCTATTTTAATGGCATCTAAAACAGACGAGATTGAAGCAAGGTACATTTCACATTACATCACAGTGAAGCTATTTTAATGGCATCTAAAACAGACGAAATTGCAGCAAGGCACGTTTTACATTACAATAAATTAAAATTTTAATAAATATTTTTCTTCTAAAATTGTAATTACATAATGTTAATAAATTTATTTATTTATTTTTTGTATCTAGGGGAGTCCAAATTTCCAAATTTTGATAATTTTATTTATTTTTAATTAAATGAAATTCTATTTTTATATACAAGTTATGATGATGTAGATTTTATTTATAAAAGGAAGATTTATTGTATAATTATTACTTATACAAAAATTCTATTGAATTTTGGGAAAAAAAATTCATATTTATCTATTATTAAATTATTTTTTTTGTTTGTTAGTTTGTGCTTGACATGTGGGATTAACTTGTGGCTAAGAAACTGCTAAGCAGTCAAAATTATCAAGAGATGATATCAGGCCTAAGCCACACCAATCTTTAACATAGCTGAATTTTTTGTCCCCCAAATTTTAATGAAGTACCTTAACAGCACACTCAGTCACCTACTATCCTACAAGTAAAGACAAGTAAAGGACTATTTATTAAATTATTATTTCATCAAATAATTAAAAAAAATTGAAGTTACAGTAACCATAATAAAATTAAATAAATATAATAGTAATATAAACTGATCTAAATTTATATTTAATTCAATGCTCTGATAACAAAGCTAGGTTTACCCTTTCTGCAAGACTGTGACTATCTGTGGCCTGACCCCTTCTAGCTCTCACGTGGATAAAATCCTTGGGAGGTTCTGCCTTGATTTTCTTAGCATTAGCTGGAGAATCTGCGGTTTTTTGCGTACTAGCTGCCTTGCTTTTCTTAGAGCAGCACGGGCGTTTCGTTTGATCCTCCTGTAATTTCACATATAAAAAATCAAACCAGATATGAATATGCTAAAATCAAGCTGTAGACTATGAACAGTAAAATGATATACAGAGACAAGAAATTGAAAATGCCTCTGATTTCACCTTCGGAGTGTTTTTTATTCTGGGCCATTCGTTTCGAACAAAGCTTCGTTTCTTCCCTTTTCGTATGTCCAGATCAGTTAATGCAACACTGGACTGCGCTGAAGTTGAAGAAGCCCAAATATTGCCATCGGTGCAGTTATTACAGTGCCTTTCAAAGCAACCATGAATGCAGCCATCTGATGGGATGAGGAATTCAGCCTCGTCTTTGTCTTTGGTTACGATGGTATTGACAGGGAAGCCATTAATGTCACAAAGATCTGAGAATATCGCAATTCTGGCATCTTCTGAAGAGATTCCACGCTCCTGCTTTAATCCTTGGTGGGAATGAAAGGCAGCGCTACTACTATGAGTTGGTGTGTTTGCAAGCGAGGCATGGGGTTTGGTCCTTGTTATAAACGAGTTTATATTCTCCATATCTCCATGGCTGCATGGATTCAGAAAATCTTGATTCCGAAGAAAGGGCGAATAGGTCTTTAATGCAGTATGCTTGTACATATTAAACAAAGAGTAATCATCCTTAGCAGAGAGGTAGGGAAGTGCGGCATCCATGGCAGAAATGAACAGAGCAGAAATCTAGATCACAATATAACTCGACGGGAACATGGAGAATGCTCAACTGCTGGGTAGTGCAAGTGCATGAAGAATTCTCAACATGGTATTGCAAGTGAGATAAATAAATGTAGTCCAACTTCCCACGATTCGATTTTCTTTGTAGATGAGCGTAGCATGAGGCGAGCAGCACACCGCAATGCTCGTCGAGCAATCGGGAGCTCCACCGACGGAGACACTCATTTGTTTGTTTCACCGTGTTCTGCAGCACTTTGCAGACATACTCAAAACAGCCAGATAATTTTAGGTTAAAGTACAGTCTATCAGATAAATTCATTCTGAAAGAAGAAGCTAATCGGATATATGGTGAGTCTTGAAAGAAAGAGGGTTTTGGCCCCATTATTATCATGGAGTGGGGACCGAACTTGATATCGCTTTCGACAGCACACAGCCTATTCATAATCACATAGAACACAAGAATCAAGGAACGAGTTCTCCGGGTCGAACGTTTTCTGCCTTCAATTTTTCAAGGTAAAACAAAACCGTGATCTCACTCCTCCATGAGACTGTCCATTTTCTGGCCATGCACTCAGAACTCGTTTTACTATTGCTCCACGAGTCAGGAATTGATCTGTTTGTCCATCTGAATCTGTACTATTTCATTACTGTTTATTACTTCACTTTAGAAATGACAGCGCCAGCAGCCTAATCCCATAAGGAGGAGACTTATGATCTGGAATTTATATTAGCGTCAGGATATTTTAAATGGTGAACAGAACAAAACACATTTATGATTTCTTATTACAGTGTATGACATTTTTCTTTTTAACATATATATATATATGTACAATCACAATCAAATTCAATCAAATCACCATCAAACTCAATCAATGTATAATCAAGATTTTAAGAATAAATTCAAATTTAGTCAAATCACCATCAAAATCAATCAATATATAACCAATGTTTTCTTAAATAAATTCAAAAAGTAGATTTCTTCAACCATTCTTTCATTATCACGTCGTCCTCTTGTATGAACACAATTACCAATACCTAAATAGAAAGATTATATGCATGTATGTTTTAGTCTGGCAAAACTCTGGCCATAAAGGAACGTAACCAATCTTCTAAGTTCCTTCTTAAGGACGTAAACGGAACCAATGTTCTAATTAACTTCGGCCCGGTTCGAGTCATTTCTTAAGGACGTTTTGTTTGAATGACTGAATGGGCGTTTTTGTTGGACAGTCAAAGTTTTGTTGGAGACCAGTGAACTTGTTGTGGTTACTGGTTGACAAAAATCTAACCTTGTTTCAGCAGGGTTATTCTAATTTCAATATAGCCATAAGTTTGGAAGCACCTTTGACTTAAATGTTCTTTACAGCAAAGAAAATAAATAAATAAATATATGTAATATATGGTATGAATAAGAATAAGAATAAGAATTTAAAAAATAATAAATATGTGTAATATATGGTAAAAATAAATATATGTAATATATGGTATGATTAAGAATAAGAATAAGAATTTAAAAATAATAAATATATGTAATATATGGTAAGAATTAGAATAAAAATAAGAATTTTGAAAATTAATAAATATATGGTAACAATAAGAATATGAATTAAAAAAATAAATATGATAAGAATAAGAATTTAATTTTATGAGTTTTATAATAAATATAAAGTTTAAAAACAACATCAAACATTTGGCATTATCTAATTTGTAAAATCTATGAGATTAAAAATGTAAAGGAAGGGAGCACTTGATAAATCTAAAGTTAAGATAGTTCTCTATCAAAATTTTAGATGATGATGATGATGATAATAATAATAATAATCTATTTTTAAGGTTAGTGCTACCCCTCTCTGAATTTGAACTTGTGACCTTTTAAGAGGAAACACATGTTCTTAATCATTAGGCCCACTCAGACTATATATGGTAAGAATAAGAATAAGAATTCATTTTTATGAGTTTTAATGAGTTTTATAGTAAACATAAAGCTAAAAAAAAATGATAAAACATTTTGGGATTATCTAATTTGTAAAATGTATGAGATTAAAAATGTAAAGAATGAAAGGGAGTACTTGATAGATCCAAAGTTAAGATTGTTCCCTATCAAAATTTTAGATGATGATCATTATGTATATGTATATGTTTTAAATGAATTTGCCTACCATCTTTAAATATAAATAAGGTGAATAGTAAAAAAGTAATAAGATGCATATAATAAATATATAATATATTACACATTTCCTAAACTTGTCCTTTTTGTCTTTTCTTTTCTTAGCATTCCCATATTTTCATATCAATCATATGAGAAATAAAATTGGTTTAGAAAATCATTCAAACATTTAAGTTGAGATATTGCAATGAAGGTCATATCTAGCCTCTCTTGTTTTCCAATCTTAATAATTTTTTTCTCTGATCTCATATGTTCCTCATAATTTTATTTACATTCTATTGAGTGCTTTGCACTATGTGTGCAATGCATTCTATGGATGTTAGCATTATATTAAAAAAACATGATGAATATAATGGTTTTAGTGTGCAAATACTCACTAGGAATCACACATAAGCAAAAGAAGTAGTGGATGTCAACTTATAAGCAAGAAACAATCTATTTTGCAACATTATAATATGTATTTTGAAATTGTTTTGCACTACATTATTGTTAAATCCATTTCTCTCATTAATTTACACTATCTCTATGTTGAAATCTATGCATTCTCTCAATTTTATATGTGGTTCTTAGATCAACGCATTGAATCATTTT
This sequence comes from Picea mariana, assembly GCA_032191745.1. Taxonomy (NCBI): domain Eukaryota; kingdom Viridiplantae; phylum Streptophyta; class Pinopsida; order Pinales; family Pinaceae; genus Picea; species Picea mariana. The sequence goes on along the minus strand of JASDQU010033363.1, from coordinate 6,510 downwards.
GAACTAGGTCATCATTGAAGTCAATCTACCCTATCTTTCTGCATTATATCATTGCTAAAGAGAACTTGCAAGAAGTTGGAGGTCAAAAAAGAGGCAATGGGGTGCCTAAGAATTTGTTCACATAGGAATGCACACACATTCATAAAATCACAAACATGTTCATTTTTCTATGGATTTTGTGCCTTCTGAACCACCATGTAGGTTGTCACTTAGCGTGCCAAGTCATATTTTAGAGAACATGTGTGCACTTCTAAGAACATGCACATGCTAAGAATGTGCACGTGTTTCTAGGCATACACATTCCTTTGTGTATTAATAAAATAATAGGGCCATAGGTTGCTTTATAATACAAAAAGTGAAGGGTTTTATTTGGATGAGAAATTTGAGGATCTTTTCACCACCATGAGGATGCCAGTTTTCATAGTTTCCTACATTGGTTCAAGGTAGGTTTCCTAAATTCTTTTTTTTTCCTATTTCATAAATTTTCCAAATTATAAAAATAAATTTTATTCCTCTTAAAATGAAACATACAAAATGCATTTTCATGGATGTTACACCTCAATAGAATCAACCCACCATCACCAAATGAAGAAAGAGACAACCCTAACCCCTAAGCACCTAATGCAAACATTGAAATTGATAATGGCTAGATTCATTGAGAAACCTAATACAAGATTTAAAAACATGAAATATCTCTCACACCTTCCATTGGCTACATCATTGAAGAACAATAGATATTCCATTTATAATGCCCAAGGCTAGTTATTTGGCATTTCCAATTACAGGGCTAGGACATTTGAATATTATAGGATAGATTTAGATTGAAGGGCATCTACAAGCTAATAGTGGTCTCTCATGACACGTTAGTGGCAACACAAACATGGGAAAACAATAACATGTTAACTTGGAGGGGTTATTCAAGGTACGTTTACGATGAATTTGAATATGGTGTAAAAAGATGAATGTAGGAAATTGAATTAGCTTTCTAAATATACAACTTTTATTTATAGAAATTGTGAATAACTACATGAAATTTGAGTTTTTCTAACATTGGTATGTTATTTTTCTAGAAAAATGTAAGGTATATGTCTCTGTTAGTGCAGGTGTTGAGTACCTCAACAGCGGAATTTTCTTACAAAAAATTTCATAATTGCAGATAACTCATTGTTCTAGTACGGTATATTTTTTCAAAATTTATAATATTAATTTTATATATTTTTTAAATAACAAAAGTCAATATATCCTTGTCATTACAACGCCTTTCATTAGTGCATACTATGAGGGTTTTAACATTATAAAAAAAAAAAATCTTTCGTTTTAGATTATAGATATTGGTCTCTTGTGACGTATAACTCATTTTAGAAATGGTGAAGTTGAAAAAAAGTTATAGAAGAAATAAAAGAGGTATGTATTCTAGGATTTTGATATATGAAAAGACAAAAATAGATTAAAAATAGTAAACAACATATATATTGTTATAATTTTAGAAGTTACAGTTGTCTTCTTTAACATTCATTAACAATTGCATGTAATAGGATCACTGAAAGATAAACAATCACAGAACACAAGATATATCCTAGGAAACCCTCATGGGGGAGAAAACCCAGAAACCAGATTTTGGCTGGCCATGACCATGAGAACTGAAAATTGGATCAAAATGCTTGATCTACAAATCCCTAGGGGTGTAATCCCTTTTACTTCCTAGGGTTTTCAAAACAAACCAAGGAGACCTTAGAGGGTGTACGTTCTTGTAGTTCTCCAAGAAACCTTGTGAAAAATGACCTTTCTTGAACAAGTAAACAAACCTTGGGGAGGTTGTATTCCCTTATACTCATACAAGGGTTTTAACCAACAATAATTATGGAAAGATCAAGACAAAAGACAATAAATGTAGATTTTTCTTGTACCAATTCCACAAGAAGCTAGATCAAACCCTAACCTTCCAAGCTAAGTCCATCCACATGCATAAGAAAAAGTCTCCAAGAATAGAGCATCACTTTTCACCATCAATAGCAAGAAAAAATCATAACAATATGAAAATGAGAGAAAATCCTCCAAGGCTAGCAAAAATTTCAGTCCAAGGCCTCTCCAAATGGGAGAGTTATGTTAAAATGAGATCGTATGATCTCTTATTTATAAAAAATGTCACTAAGATAGTTTGTCCACATAACTCAGGGTAAAACACAAGATTAGGGGTCATCAACCCTAATCTTACCCCTTTACAAAGATAATAATTAAAAATTCACTTTAATTTCACTTTTGCATAAAGAAAACCTTAAAATGAAGGTGTCATCTTCCTTTTAGGGGACGTTTTTCTTGTTTGACCAAGTCGTTGGAGTTGCAGTAGCATATCCAGGCCTCCAAAGGCCACTTTTCATCAATTCAGTCCTATTCTTCATGATCAAATCCTTATTTCTCCAAGACATCCACTCGTCCATGTCTCACCACCAAACCCTAGCCCCCAAGGATGACGCCAAACCTAAAGGGTGACGTTTTGCCTCTCCTAGGAAAATCGTTTGGCATGTGAGGGTTGGGAAAGGTCTTCTACATCATCTTCTAGGTCTCCAAAACTTTATCTCTGTGATTCGACATGTGGACCCATGGCATCCAACCTGTGGGCTTGCAGCCCTAATGAAGCCCAGACTAGGCTTGTTCTTCCAAAACTGTCCACCAACTAGGTCCTTCAAAGACAAGTAAGCACACCCTCCAAGGATCTCAATTCATAGCATCATGATAAGTAAATTAAATAAATAAATGATCCACCTAAGCATGTGCATCAAAGATTACCCTTTCAAACAATTAAGTTCTCAAAGACATTATGTGACTTGCCAAGCTTGGATATGGGAGGGTTGACGATGTGTCCTATTGGGTAGATCTTTCCCTGGGTCAAGGAGTGTTTCCAAGAGATTCCTCT
>JASDQU010033362.1:12790-23685 GCA_032191745.1 Picea mariana | reverse complement strand
AAGATATCCAGTCTTTTGTTTCTCTTGTACATTAAAAGGGGAACATGGAAAGTTATAATCCTTTTGAAAACCTTGATGATGCTTTATTCCATGAATGTGGAAATGAATAAAACTTCCAAAAGGATCTCGATGAATTTTATCTTGTAGAAGGCCTAAACGAGACATTATTATCTACCTTCCCTTTTGAAGAAAATAAATTCTCTAGTTTTGTGAAGAGGTAATCATCTCCTATGATACAGATAAATTTGTGGAACAAACCTTGGATGTAGTTGATGATCACATCGATGATTTCATATAGGTTGGGAGACATAGATCAGATGTGGGTTTCTTCATTATTGGTATAGATCCCATTTATGACATCGAAGCTATCCCTCAATTAAAAGGGGTTGAGTGGTCATCCTCAGAGGATTGGTTTTCATGCATGTACGATTCAAATNAGATCAAGATCACAATGGTGAATTCTTTGATTCTATTGAAAATGATGAAGACTTGGTTGAAGAGAAGACCCATGAAGAAAGTTTATAAGAGAAAGAAGATCCTTCTGAAGATGAAGCGCTTTCATTTGACCACCCATTTGATGAAGATATCCAGTCTTTTGTTTCTCTTGTACATTAAAAGGGGAACATGGAAAGTTATAATCCTTTTGAAAAAAATCGATGATGCTTTATTCCATGAATGTGGAAATGAATAAAACTTCCAAAAGGATCTCGATGAATTTTATCTTGTAGAAGGCCTAAACGAGACATTCTTATCTACCTTCCCTTTTGAAGAAAATAAATTCTCTAGTTTTGTGAAGAGGTAATCAGCTCCTATGATACAGATAAATTTGTGGAACAAACCTTGGATGTAGTTGATGATCACATCGATGATTTCATATAAGTTGGGAGACATAGATCAGATGTGGGTTTCTTCATTATTGGTATAGATCCCATTTATGACATCGAAGCTATCCCTCAATTAAAAGGGGTTGAGTGGTCATCCTCAGAGGATTGGTTTTCATGCATGTACGATTCAAATGTTTGGAATCCTAGTGATGATATGGTTACAGATTTGTCTGCCCATTCGAGGATAACTTATCACAACATACTTAAGGTGATCTTCGATCATCCTTTGATATGTACCCTTTTGGAGAGGCAAATTTGTTCGGTGAGGATTTTCAGCCACTGTGCTTAGATTTTGATAGACACTAGGTCATGGCCAGCTTGGGGCACTCTGAATTCCACACTACCAAATGAAAGTAATTTCATATTGATACTTTTGGTGAGGACTTGCAAATAAATGAGTGGCATTTCCTAAGTCTGAGGGAGGATTTATTCTCTAGACATGAGGTTGTTCCTTACTCCATTTTCCCTTGCTTGGGAAATAAATAGGTTTTCTTGGGAACCTTTACCTCCTCTCTGCATTCAGGGGGCAATGAAATTCCAAGCGAAGATGAAGAATAAAACCTTGCCGAGAAATATGGTTTCAGTGATGAAGAAGACTTCCATGAAACACATCATGTTGAAGTTCCACTTGAAGCTTCCTTGTCTTATGTTTCTGCTGCACACGAAGACAAGGAGATGGTCAATTTTAGTCATGAAGATGAGCCATCATTTACATACAATAGTCCCATTCAGAGATGGATTGATGAGGCTTGTGGATACACTTTTAGGAAGGATGATCAGGCTGATGGTTCTTCTTTCCAGCATGATTTCCTCCCTCCCCCCCATCTCCATGAGTTTCATTTCATCATTGATTATATGTCTATTTATACTCATGATAATTATGTGCTTGAATGATCTTTGTAATTAAGCATAGGGGGAGATTCTTTGATGAGATGATCAACTGGTTGCACTGGTTGGATGACCTCACCTGAAATTTCAGAACCTAATCTTCAGGGCCCCATGGCACTAGGTAAGTAGGTAGGTTGTTGAGTCTCCTTTTTGACACCTCTATTACCTCATATTATCTTCTATCTGGGTCAATTTTACCTATGACATGTGCATATGTTTTCTATTTCCTCCACAAACCTACCTTGTGACCTTATCCATATGAATAAAGAGGTAACCCATGTTAAAACATGATTTGTTTGATTTATTGCTTGAATTGGGATTAAATGGTTGATTTTTTATGCTCCTAATTACTTTGATTATTATCAAGAAGCTTCATGACAAGGCATCACCTCATCCAATACTCATTTTCAAGGTTCATCTGGTACTTCCGCTGGTCCAATACCGCAATAAACAATTGTTCTATTTCGGTACTCCATCTGATCCAGTACCAGTACTATGCTGATCTGATACCACCTCTGTGCTGATCTAGTACCAACTTTGCACCTATTCTGGTACCACCGTTGTGCAGATCTGGTACCCAAATATATTATTGTTCTAGTTCGGTACTAAACCCCTGCCTACAAGATTAAAGTTTTGAATGAGTATGTTGGTGGTGGTTCTAAGAAATTAGTTGGATGGAAGTATCCTTAGATAGTTTTAAGATCAAGGTATACTTCATCACTCATGCACTTTGTGTCATGAGGATGAAGTCCATTCCTTGAGATACGATATGATTCACCAATTTTAATATTTTGTAAATATTTGATAATTATCCTTGGACCTTGATTATAACGGTTAACCTTGTTTAAAAGGGATGCCGTGTAGATGATAGATAGTAAGTAGAGAATGATATACATTGTTATGCTCGGAAATGAAATGTTGAATTACTGATTCACTTGATCAATTGAAGGAATACGGATGCTAGTTTGTGCAATTCATGGGTATGAGTAAAATGTTTTAGTCTATTATTTATTTAGAGGTACCTTGTTGGTTCGGCAAGGGCCCACCGCCCCAACCAAGGTAAGCCTCCCTGTATATGTCTTAGTGTGGAATAAGTTAATTGTGTGAGTGTGAAAATATAATAGTTGTGTGTTGCAAATGATTCTAAGTATATGAAATTTTCGAAGTACAATACATATTTCTAAATAGATTTGATTTTGGATCAGTGTGAATGAACAGTTATACATTAAGCATAGTAGATAATTCTATTTTCATTTATGTAGATTGATATTTAGTTAACAAAAGTTGGATAGATGTTTGGGATTGTTAAATAAGCAATTGTTATTGTTTTGAATTTATGATTTTGTTGTTCTCAGTAGGTACAAGAACAATAAGACTTCATCTCTCACTATCATGCTCTATGTAATGAAGTCTTTCAATCATATTGACTGTCTCCTGTATTGAAGAAGGTTTGATTGGAATTGATTAGGTTATGATTGGTCTCTTTCTAAGAGTAATAGAATGAATTGTTAATTTCTATTCAATTKCTATAGGAAGCAAGGTCTCAGTTCATCTCTTCCTTTCATGAGCCTATAATGAACATACTTGGTATGTAAGAAAGAACCTTTTCAATTGAGTATTTGTTTGAGAGTTTTACTATAAGCTTTATCTTCTAAGTTTGAAGTTGTGTGAAGTATTCAGATATTCCAAAAATAGAGTGTTATATTATTAATTATTTCCTGATCGAGCCAAGATACAACAGACATAGATATGTTACCTGTTTTCGACACATATGGTGTAACAACTCTTTTGATTACGAATCCCGGATTGACATATAAATGAGTGCAATATACTAAGAATATATATATACACCAACATTTTGGCGTCTTTTCTGGGGAGTTGTAAACAGTAATAGGTAGAATTTTGAGTTTGATTGGTTTGATGAGTTTGGATTGGATTTGAGGACAACCTAAGGATAGAGAGAAGACGGTAAGATGAGAGGTAAGAACCCGTGCATCCACTTTGGTGGGTTTCTCAAAAGTTAAGTTGTCCTCTTACATTTGGTAGTTAAAAGTTGTGTTTCATTAGTATTAGAGTTTATTCTTTTATGAGTATACATAGGGATAGTAAAGGTATATTTATTACCTCCAAAATTTCAGAAAAATTAGAAAAACAAACAACAAGAAAACCTCACCCCCACACTAATTCAGCTAATTTCTGTGCAGGAACAATTCTCAGAGGATAAATTTCAAAGGAAACAATTGAAACAACAACCAAAGGAACCAAATATGAAGCTATTGTTCATATTGAAAACATAATACAACAAGCAAGAAGGGAAGCACTGGCRACCCAATTAGAAGGAGGAGCTGGAAAAGAGACAGAGGTAGTGATAGAAGAGGTTGCATCTTCCATTGTGGAAACACACAAGGTATTGGAACAGTTGGATATACCAAAAAACCCYGTGGTTGAACCATAAATTAGTGGGGAGACATMACCATCACCCTACAATGTGCTATTTGGAGATATGGCAGAKGAAGAGGGAAATGCAAACAACGAAACAAAGACATTTGGATTCCCAATATTAGACATCACCAGAGATGTTGTTATKAAGAATATTCCACTGTTCTCACTACCTCACTTCCATGGTATGTCAACATAATATATTGATTCATTTTTGTTTGAATTTGATATACTATGTAGGAGTTATACTTACATTGATAATGCACAAAAACTAAAACTCTTTCCAACCACACTTAAAGACTCAACATTAAGGTGGTTTATGAGCCTAGGAGAACACACTATCTTATCTTGGGATGGCATGAAGGAGAATTTCCTCCAGAAATATCAAGATTACTGCAGACCTAGGGATTCTAGGAATGACATATTTAAAATGCAACAGTCTGAGGAGGAAAGTTTGGAAGATTACCTAGAAAGGTTCATATACAAATACCAAAAGACAAAACAATTTTCCTTAGACACAACCACAGTTAAGACCATATTCCTAAAAGGTGTAAGGGATGACTACATTGAGGTACTAAACCTCATGAGTTGTGGAGATGTGTATCATAAGCTGTTTGCAGACATTGCAAAGTATTGTAAAAGGTACTCCCACAGCCAAGCCAAAATAGGAAAAAGTGTAAGGGATCCTATAAACATAATTACTAAACCCGCACCAGAAGGTGTTCTAGGATAGAATTGGGGAATCTACTAGAAAAATTCAAAACATGCATCCTCAACACCATCAACTCCCAACTTAATACCATTAAAATTAAAAGAAAACAAGAAGAAGAAAATGCTATTTCTGTCCTCGGTGTAGGAAAAGACATCCTGAAAAGGAATGTCCTATTAATGTTATAGAAATATGTGGCCTCTATAAAAAATATCACCCTACCAATGAGTGCCCTTATTTACCCAGACTAAAATCCATTTTCAAGGGAGGGGGAGAACCTCGGGAAACATCATATCCCCCCAAGAGGTCATGGAGACAGAAAAATTCTAACATGTTTGTAGATCCTACCACACAATATTCACAACAACAATGGGTACCTCTAATGTCTTACCCTCAATGGTCACCTTAGCAACCACAAATCCAACCTTGGAAACAAGGATGGAGGGGGCTTGCATATGGGAATGTTACCTTTCAGCCAACAACCTTTCCCACCTACCCACAATACCCTTCCAATATCTCTAAGTTGCTACCGAGATTTAATCCCCCTGCTCTTCCTCCACCTCCACAACTGCAACAACAACTTGCATTGCCTATGAACCCAAATCCATAGCAACAAATGCAAGATGCATCTATCCCAAACCCTCCTCGGCCTACCTCTATTCCTGCACAACCCATTCCTAATCCAAATAATATACCTAGGCAGCCTGTACAAAATCTTGAAGTAGAAACCTTCCCCACTTATGTGATAACTCTTGCTTCATTTGATCGAATTGAATTAAGATCAGGGAAGGTTTTGAATAAACCAAATCCTACTATGGTTATTCAAGAAGAAGAACAAGTAGAAAATCAAGTAGTTCAAGAAGAAGAACAAGTAGAAGAAAAAATGGATAACCAATCAGAAGAAGAAAGAGACACCCCTGTTCAATAGGAAATTCCTCCTCACACTTCTCACCCAACACAAATACCTCAAAAAACTAATCCTCCCCCTTATCCAGAAAGGTTACTTGTGAAGAAATTTGAGGTACCTCTAGGACATAATCTAGAGACTGAACTTAGAAACATATGTGTAAATATTCCCCTACTTCAGGACATCAAGGACATACCTATTTATGCTAATATTGTAAGGGATATTTGCATTAAAAATCCAGGGAGCAAGAGGAAGGACCCTCCTGTTATACAGGTGGTTGGACAATTATCATAATTTATATCAGAAATTCCATCTAAATATAATGATCCAGGAAATCCATTGGTGACCATAGATATTAATGGCGTTTCTTTTCCAACAAACTTATCAATCTAGGAGCAACACAAAATGTTATGCTGGTTGACACCATGAAAACGCTGCAACTAAATCACCTAAGACCAACATAGACTTTGCTTGAATTATCAAACAAATCAATGATCAGCCCAGCAAGAAGTCTAGATGATGTAGCAATCACCCTGGCTTCTTGGGAGTATACTGTGTATTTCTTAGTGATTCATCCTAAATCCTCCAAACCAGGATACCTAGTGGTGCTTGGTCGACCTTGGTTGGTCACTGCTTATGCGTTTATCAGTTGTCAGTCTGGAGAGATGACAATCTCCAATGGGAGACAAAGTCAAAAACTTATCCTCTTTCCCCCTACCCAACCAACCATTAAAGATCCCTTCTGTTTAGAGAATCCATATGGGGAGGAGGATTGTACTCAACCCTTGTTAACACTCGAATAAGTAAAAGGAGTTCATGAGAAAAATGAAGAACATATTTTAAGCCTTTTTTTTCGCTGATATAGAATGCATTGAATACCACCAATATTTTCTTGAATATACACATATCTTTAGCTATGGAATCCAAGAAATATGGCACCCCTCCACCTCTAYAGTAGACACCATTTCACAAGTATATGAAGGGAATGAATCATCTGTYCAGGCTGTTGAAATCAGCCCTAGAAAGTATTTTTATRTCAATGCTAGCTTAGAWACAGATCAACAACAAAAATTGACTCAAATGATTCAAGGGAGATCTGGTGCTTTTGCATGGGATTACTCTGACATGAAATGGATTCACCCAGACACTTGTATGCATCATATTTACACTAATGACCAAATCAGACCTGTTAGGCAACCCTAAAGAAKACTGAATCCAACCTTAAAAGACAYAGTGAAAGAAGAAATCCAAAAACTCTTGCATGCCAATTTCATCTACCCTATATTGAATAGCAAGTGGGTATCCCCATTAGTTATCGTCCCTAAGAAAAATGGTAAATGGAGGATTTGTGTGGAATTTAGAGAATTGAACAAGGCTACCTACAGGGATTACTTTCCTTTGCCTTTCATAGACTAGGTCTTGGAAACTTTGTCTGGGAAGAGGTATTTTTCTTTCTTGGATGGGTTTAGTGGTTACAATCATATCCAAATTTCACCAGAAGATCAGGACAAAACCACATTTACTTTCCCATGGGGTACCTATGCTTATAGGGTTCTTCCTTTTGGTTTGTGTAATGCCCCTGCTACCTTTCAAAGGGCTCTCTTGGCCATTTTCTTTGATTTGACCCATGATTGTGTAGAAGTATACATGGATGACTTCACAGTATATGGGGGACTTCACAGTATATGGGGATGATTTCCAGCAAGCATTGGACAATTTGGAGAAAGTATTGATTAGGTGTAAAGAAACCAACCTTTCCCTCAGTCATGAAAAATCTAGAATGATGCTCACTGAAGGAATTGTTTTAGGACATCACATATTTGATACTGGAATAAGGGTAGACCCTGCCAAGACTGACATCATTTCTCAAATCAAAATCCCTAGCTCACATAAAGAAGTCATAAGATTTTTAGGGCATGCCGGTTACTATAGGAGGTTTATTCATAATTTTACAAATCTAGCTGCCCCACTGTTCAAATTGTTAGCAAAAGAGGTTGAATTTGTTGGGATGAACAATGTCATATCTCTTTTGAAATTTGAAAAAAAAATATTTCAAGTGCCCCTGTTTTAAGAGGACCAAAATGGTCTCTTCCTTTTCATATCTGCATGAATGCCTCATATACAACTTTGGGGGTTGTTTTAGGACAAAGGGAAGGCCAAATTCCATATGCTATATACTTTGTCAGCAAAAATATTTCATCCAGTGAAGTAAATTACACCGTCAGTGAAAAAGAATTATTTTCAGTAGTACATGCCATTAATAAGTTTAGACACTACATACAGACCACTCAACCATCATATTTTTGATGAAAAAACCTGTTACAAATGCTAGAGTGACTAGATGGTTGTTATTACTGCAAGAATTCAATATCACCATTATTGATATGCCTGGAAGAGATAATTTAGTTGTTGATTTCTTGTCTAGACTCATTCATACATGTGATAATGCACCAGTAGATGCCAATTTTCTAGATGAGAATATATTTGCTATTTCTACTTAGTTTCCTTGGTATGCATATGTAGACAACTATATTGTAACAGGAAAGCTACCTTAGAATCTATCCTCCCAAGAAAAATAGAGAATTATCCAACTAAGTACCAATTACATGTGGCATGATGATTGTTTATACCGAACTGGGCCTGATTTGGTGATCAGAAGTTGTGTCTGGGAGGATGATATGCATGAAATATTCAAAGCCTATCATGATGGTCCATGTGGAGGCCATTTTGATGATAAAATAACAACATACAAGATATTACAGTCCGACTGTTATTGGCTAACTATTTTCACGGATGCAAAGAAGTATGTGGCCATCTGTGATGATTGTCAGAGGATGAGAAAACCTACTGCAGTTGATGAGATTCCCCTCCAAGCTCAGGTGGTAATTGAACCTTTTGAGAAATGGGCTTTGGATTTTGTAGGACATATTAACCCTATGTCTCGAAGGAAGAAGTACATCTTGGTCTACACAAATTATGTGACCAAATGGGTGGAAGCTAAAGCTTTATATTCTGCTAGTGAACAATCTGTTGTAGATTTTATTTTTGAAGAAATATTTACTCACTTTGGTGTACCTCGAGAAATAGTAACTGAACAAGGAACCCAATTCACCTCCAATATGTTCAAATCTCTTACGGAACAGTATAAAATTAAACATAGAAAATCTTCACCTTATCACCCTCAAGAAAATGGGCATGTGGAATCAACTAGCAAGGTGATAGAAGTTATTCTTACCAAGACTATTCAACTACATCATAAAGACTGGGTTGATAGGTTGCCTGAAGACTTATGGGCCTATAGAACAACTTGGAGAAACACAACATGCCATACACCTCCCATAGAACTTCAAGTGAAAACCTTCAAGACTACCATGCAATTAGGGATGGATTTGGATGAAGCTAAAAAACAGAGGCTATTGTAGTTGAATGAGCTTGATGAGATCAGACAAGATGCTCTTCAAAGGACTTCCCTTATACAATAATAAAGGACTAAATGTCATGATAAGTACATCAAGAAGAAGTATTTTCATTTGGGTGATTGGGCCCTACTTTACGATAATAGGTTCAAGAATTTTAAAGGTAAATTATATACTAGATGGTTGGGACCCTATGAAGTTAATACAGTTTACGACAATGGTTCAGTTAAGATAAAGAATATTGATGAGAATCAGACCTCCTTTGTTGTGAATGGACATTGATTGAAGGTTTATCCTAAGCCTCTATCCAAAGAGGATTTTATCAGACATGTTCTTTAGAATTCTAAAATACAACTGGTAAGCAAGGGGATTTCTCCTCTTGCTGATCAACCACAATAAGTTTGTTGTGTGAATTAATTTGTCTCTATACATATCTGTAAATAGGTGTGTCATTAGATAGAAATTTTGGTGTTACTAACAAAAACAAAAAGTTGATTGTGTTCTCATGTAGATAAATGAATAAGGAGGACATCTGCCAGATGTAGTTTTACCTTTTACCCAACATTGGTAGATCATTTTTTAGAAAAGGAGCTAAATGGAGTTTTCTTTAAGTTTTTCAGACTCCTAAAAAATGAAAACACCGGCAAGAAGGAACTGGCTCGGGCTTGAGAAAAATCCACGGAACAATAGATGGAGTTTTCTTTAAGTTTTTCATAATCCTAAAAATTGAAAACACTGGTGAGAAGGAACTGGCTCGGGCTCGAGAAAAACCCATGGGAGAGTAAATGGAGTTTTCTTTAAGTTTTTTCAGACTCCTTAAAAATGAAAACACCGATGAGCATTAACTAATCCGGGCTAGAGAAAAATCCATAGAATAGTAGTAGTTAGGATTATTTTTATAATAAAAAGGAAGTGGAAATAGGAGCAGTGATCATCTTGGTTCCAAAAATGGAGAATTTTGAATCTCAACATGATGTTGTCTAGCTACATAGTGCCTTCTTGTTACAAATATTGGGGCCCATTCATTGAATTATTTTATCTTATTTTCTGACACTTTCGTTGCAAATTCAGAGTTTCTGTACCAAGTGTTGTTATCTGTTTTACCTACATGGTATTTCAGTAGAATCAAATCACATGTTCTCTTCCATAGCAGTAAGAAATGCCAACAATTTCTACAAAATTAATCCTACAAAGCTCCATTCTAAAGAATACATCACCAAGTACCTTATCCAAATACAGTTTTGTAATGTCCCTTTCCAAATAGGAGCTCCAGAAGAGGAGGCTTAATGGTCTAAACTGCCCCGTTAGACTATAGCCAGGGCCAAAGAGGGGTAAACAGGGTTACTAGAGGTCACTGCAGTCATAGGTGTTATATTTGGGAAGTGACATTGAGCTAAAAAGGGTTAAAAGCACTTTTAAGTCATTATGAGCTAAAAATAGAAGTCAACAGTGAATTAGGGTTTCAACAGTGATTTAGGGTTTTGGAAGTCAACAACGAATTAGGGTTTCAACATGATTTAGGGTTTTGGAACTCAACAATGAATTAGGGTTTCAGCATGATTTAGGGTTTTGGAAAGCTATAAAGGAAGGGTCAGCGACCTAATTCATAATTATGCAGATTATGACTTGTCATTGAGGAGAAGAGGCGCATC
>JASDQU010033360.1:8485-21896 GCA_032191745.1 Picea mariana | reverse complement strand
TTGGAAGAGGACAATCTTGCTGCAATTGAATTTCATGTTGGATACCCCTTTTTGGAGGTAATCCCTTTGGTTCCTTAAACATCTCATCATATTGATTAACAACCTCATATAGATCAGATTTTAACTTTGCATCACAACCTTGGAAAACTTCATTTTCAATATCATCTTTGGGTTTGATCATTAAGAGAACAAAATTCTTGCTAGCATTGACTAATCTCTTCATTTGTCCCACATTTACAAGTGATAAATTCATCTTCTTTGTATGGGCTCTAACAATGCACTCAAATCCATTCTTAAACAAGTGATACTTATTCTCATGACGATGAAAAATAGCTTTTCTATCATATAAATATGGGCTTCCCAACACAATACCACAGATATCCAAAGGAATAACATCAAGCTCTACCTCATCAATAAAATTTGCAATGATAGCAAAACTAAGTTTACACCTTCTTGTCACCTGTAATTTAGCATTATCACATATCCAACGAAGAGGGTATGGCTTAGGATGTGGAATTGTTTCCAATTTTAATTTCTTAACAGTGTCTTCAAATATAAGGACTGTTTGAGATCCAATATCAAATAGAGTATCTATTTTGGTATGCTTTGAAACAACCCTTATGTGAAAAAGTTCAATTCTCTCTTTTTCTTGTCGAGTTACATTGAGATTATTGTTACTTGAAGAACTAGTACTTGCAATAGAACCATTACCTTGATAACCCATAACTGTGATCTTGGTTTCATCACCCGAATCAGAACCTAAATCATGTTGTATGGTTGCAACAATCTTTGACTTCCCTTTGTTGCCAGACTTTTTGGGTCTTCTTTCAGGATGAAGTTTCCAACAATGGTCTTCATCATGGACATCTTTTGAACAATGTTTGCATGTGAACTTTTCTCCCTCTTTCTTAACAACAACATTCTTTTTGTGATTTCCCTTGAACTTCCTCTTTCCTTTGTCTCCATGACTGTAAGGATTCTTGTTACCCTCATGAGTTTCATTCCTTCCTCTTGCTTCCAAATGAGTGGCCTGAACACAAACTTCATCTAGATTTGAAGGATTAAACATAAGTATTGTATGTTTCAAATAACTATGTAAAGCTCCAATGTATTTGAGTAAAGTTTCTTGAGAAGACAAATCTATTCCCAAAACCAAAGATTTTCTCCTAAATTCTTGAGTAAAGCTTTGCACATTTTGTCCTTTATCTTGTCTAAAATTTTGCCAATCCATAGTAGGTTTTTGCATATATGCCAATGGGTAAAATTGTCTTTTAATTGCAACAATAAAATCATTCCAAAAAGGTTAAAATTTTACCATGTTTCTTCATGTCCTCCTGAGTCTTGGCTTCCCACCAAATGAGTGTTGCACTATCCAATCTTAAAGAAGCAAGCTGAATCTTAGTTTCATCATATTGAATTTTTTGTATCCTACAATACACCTCAATCTGACGAATCCAATTATCTAATTTCTCATCATTTACCTCTCCATTGTACATTGGCAATTTGAATTTAATATCAAGCTTCAACAAAGGAATTTGTGAAGGATTTTTACCATGTCCTTTTGGATAATTTGGAAGAGTTCTTGAACTGATAGAAGAAGAAGAAGAAGATGGAGGTGAGGGTGATCGAGAAGCACCATTCCCTCCATTTCCATTTGGAGTTTTATCACCACTGTATCCCTTGTGCTTTGAAGGGTTGGAGCCTTCACCTTGCAACCTTGTATTCATTTCCATCAAGAGTTTCATCATTTCCCTCATTTCCATGACAACCTTTCTGAGATCTTCATATTCTGTAGGAATATGTTCATTACTCTCTTCATAAGACATACTTGGTGAATGCCTCCTTGAAACTTGTGGTGATGATATAATCTTCCTTCTTGAAGGATGAGAACTTGGCTCTACAATTTGACCTTCTCCTCTTGTGAGTTTCAACCTTGTGAGCATCAGAAAAAAAAACACTTGCAAATAATCAAGTCTTAAAAAACGTATGCTCTGATACCAACTTGATCTAAAAATGAAGAAGACTTGTATTCTTGAAATTATTTGCAAGATTTAATTCATGTGTTAAAATGCAAATGGATCAACTTTGCAACAAAACTTTTATATAAATTAATCATTCAAGATGTATATAAATAGTAGAAATAAACAATGAAAAGAAAACACATAACACAACAAATGATAAAGGAGTTCACCCCTCTCTTGGGCTACATCTCCTGGTCCATCTTCCAATGGATCTTTTCTATTATTTTCTCAAAGTGATCAAAAATGTGCTTTAAAATGCTCAAAATGCCAAATAGATGGATCCAATGGCTTCAGAACGTCCAAATTGAATAAGATAGGCTTCTTGGAAGATCCCCTGCAAACTTGTTGTCTCTAGATCGCCAAAATGCACCCTTGTTTCCTCAACCTAGCCCCCACGTGCTTTTATGCGTTAAAACTTAGCACCGGGTGCAACCCCACAACCGATACAAACTGTAGAACGGTTATGCGCTGGCCCTTAATCGTCTAAGGCCCATGGGCATATGACCATCACATGACCTCGCACGCATATAAAAGGGGCCAAGTCCAATCAAAACGTCAACGGTCGGGCATGCCGGTGGTTCCATGCGCAAACATATGTGATCGAGCTCATATAGAAAGGGCTATGTTAAAACACAGGGCACGCCCGTGGTCATATTACAAGGTATACGACCGGGGTTAAAGTTTGAATGTGCACGCAAAGGTTTAAACCATGGCCATATTACATAACAACATAACCACAATCTGGGGCTAGGCCCCAGCCCGAATCCCGCCCAAACTTTACAACATTTGAACTCAAATATATTTTGCACCATATAGTGTTAAGAAACACTATGGTGGCATGTTCGTTGGCGGTCTTTGCCAAAGCTTTGCACGTGGGTGGAGGTCACGGGGTTGAATCCAGTGGAATCCAAATAAATTTTAAACCAATATATAGGTGACACGTGGAAGCCATTGATTGGGCCACGTGTTGCTATCCCATTCACTGCAAACAAGACACATCATATGCCAACTATCCACACAACTGCCTGCCACGTGTCGTACGACCTGCCACGTCAACATTCGTACGGACTGTACAGACTGTACAGCCAGCATCCCTTTTTTTTGCCTGTTTGTCATTTTGAACAGAACGCGATATCTCTCTCCTAACATTCGTTTGAACCCAAATGAGTTGCATTGGGTTCATGACAATGAGGCCTATGCTCCCATTTGATTTGAAGTGATTCTGAGCACTTTGAATTTTGAGCAAAATTTGATCCCCTAGATCACAGAAGAAGAAGTTGGCCCTGCCAGTGAAGATACACTTCCACACATGCCAAAATTGTATAAATAAAGAGGCTAATGCCTCACATAGACACACACTCACTTGTTCATTGAGAGAAGTTTCAGAGCTACAGTTGGAGAAGAGAGAGAGAGAGAGAGGCACATTCTTGGGAGAGGACTTTCTGTATTTGTTTGAGTTATCTCTTGGCATTGTATTGTCTATATATAATAAGGAAGTTTTGATGGGTTTTCTCCCCCATGAGGGTTTCCCAGCATAAATGATGTGTCTCTTATGATTGTGTATTTATCAGTGATCCTATCTTATGCTATTGTTATCTAGTGAAATGCAAAGAACTCTAATAATATCTTAAACCTTAACATGGTTTCAGAGATAAGCTGAAGAGAGCATCTTTCACTAGAGAAAGTGAAAAACATCATTGTTGTCGTACATGCAAATTAGGGATTTTTGTTGATGAAGTATTTGAGCCCTAAAACCATCTAGAAAAGTTTTCCCTTCCTCAAGGATTACTTTGGCATCCTCAACGCAACTTTTCAGTGGCTAGATCTCCCGAAAAGTGAAACCCTAGTTTCACAAAGTACCAGAAGTACCAGAAAACTAGACTACCAAAAGCACCTGAAGTACCAAAGTACTAGAGGTAATGAAAAACTAGAAGCACCAGTCCATAAATCTGTAGTTCAATTCTAGAGGGGTAAGAGTTGGATTTTCTTATATCCAAACACACTAGGCTAATCGCCTCAACCAAGCACACCTCCTGGTAAGTTTAGAATTTGATTTTGAGCATTTTTCATTTTTTGGACATTTTCATAGCTCCAGGTAAAAGATGTCTACAAGAAATAAGCTTGTTGGCAAGATGGAAAGTGTGGAAAAATTTCATACCTGGAAGTATAGGATTGGTCTCATTCTTGAAGAGAATGACCTAGTAAGATTCGTCAAATAATAAGTGTCGGAACGCGACGATGTTGCAGACAAATCAAAGAATTAAAAGGACAGGATCAGGGCCAAAAGAATCATTGAAGATTCCATCAAAGATCACTTGATCCCTTATGTGTCATAAAAGAAGACTCCGAAAGAAATTTTTTATGTCCTAAGAAGACTATATGAAGTTAAGAACATAAACCGGAAAATGAATCTAAGAACTCAGCTCAAGAATACAAGGATGCAGAGAGGATAATCAATCCAAGAATATTTCTCTAGAATATCCCAATTCAAAGAACAAATAGAAGTGATCAGAGATTCTATAGACGAAGATGAACTTATAATGATGACCCTTAATGGTCTCACAAGACCTTGGGATGCATTCATCTAAACGATTTTTGCCAGAACGGAGAAACTTAAACTTGATAGTTTATGGGAAGAATGCATTCAAGAAGAAACAAGAGTAGCTAACCGTGAGGTGTTACTAGAAAGAGATGAAGATCAAGCCCTAGATACTCACACCAAAGGAGGAAGAAAGAAGTCTTACTTCTAGAAAGAAAATCATAAAGTCTCACCCCCAAAACAAATTCAGTCATAAAGAATATCATCCAAAGAGATTCCAGAAGAAAGGACAACAAAAGGAAAGACATTACTCATCTGTCCAATGCTACCATTGTGATAAGATGGGACATATTACGATATATTGTCCAGCAATATGAGAAGAATACAAGAGGAAAAATAAGAGGCACCCTTCCCATGCAGTTGAAGATGAAGAGCCACCCACAAATATTTTAAGAGAACAAATTAAAGACTATGTCTTAATCTCATCCCTCTCAGGATCGGTAACACCTGGATAGGACACTTGGCTCATTGATAGTGGTGCCTCCAAGCACATGGTAGGACAAAGAGATATTCTCTCTTGCATTTCAAAAAAGAAGTTTTCTCAGAAAGTGACACTTGGAGATGATTATCAATACCCTATCAAGGGAGTGAGAGAATCAAACTACAAGCTTAACTCAGTGAACTCAATGAAGATGAAAGGCATACTCTATGTACTAGGTTTGAAAAAGAACCTACTCTCCATATCATCTTTATAAAATAAAGGCTTCAGGTTTTCCTTTATAGATGGATAATTTCTTATGTGGGCTAAAGGAGAAACCTTGAAAGAAGAAATCATCATTGAAAAAGAAGAAGGTGTCTTGTATAAGCTAAAGGGTAACTTAGAAGCTGCCATGACCCATGCCATTGGGAATCCATGTGAAATTTGGCATAGAATATTATCCCACATCAATTATAAGGCACTACCATATGTATGCAAAGCAGTCACAGGTCTACCAGAACTTAAGGTTGATCATGAAGGCATGTGCAATGGATGTGCACAAGGGAATATCAAGAACCCTTTTTCGAAGAGAGACAACAAAGCAGAATGAGTCCTATAACTCATTCATTCATATGTGTGTGGCCCAATGACATCATCCTCCATCAGTGGGTATGTATACTATGTATCTTATATTGATGATTATTCTCATAAGACCTGGGTGTACTTTTTGAAATCAAAAGATGAAGTGTTCAGTAAATTCAATGAATTCAAATTCTTGATAGAGAATCTTTCCAAAAGAAATATCAAGATACTCAGATCATATAATGGAGGAGAATACACCTCAAAAGAGTTTGTGAACTTCTGCAAAGATGTTGGGATCAAGATGGATCTCACCACTCCCTACAATCCTAAACAAAATGGTGTAGCAGAAAGAAAGAACAAAATGATAATGGAAGCACTGAAGACCATGATCCATGATAATGATATTCATATGTTCTTATGGACAGAAGCATCAATGACAGTCGTATATGTGCAAAACTGATTGTCCCACAATGCACTTGAGTTCAATACCCCAGAAGATATTTTCATTGGAAATAAGCCAGAGGTAAGCCATATCAAAATATTTGGCTTCCTAGTATTTATACATATTCTGAAAGAGAAGAGAAACAAGATGGAACCCTTAGGAAAGAAGGGAATATTTGTGGTATACTATGAGGTCTTCAAGGCCTTTAGGATTTATAAACCATGTCACCATGGCATTGAGATCGGCAGGGATGTGACCTTTGATGAAGATGCAATGCTCAAGAAATTGAGAATATGTCAGTTTGAAGAAGTATATGAAGAGGAACCTATAGTTCCCAGAGCTGCAAAACAAGTGAGGGAATTCATAACCTCCCCTAATGAGAAAATTTTAGAAGATCATGACATAGTACAATTTCAAGAACCTCCTCAGATGACGATCTCCCATAAGAGAAATCCATCTTGGGATAGGGATCTTATTCAATATGGAGAGAAGTATGGTGTTCCTGAAGGAACCATGAGACAGATGAAGAGACCTAAGCCATTATCCAGTTATATGGCTTTGATTTGTGTTATCCTAGAGAAGGAGCCTACCTTCTTTGAGGAAGCCATTCAGAACAAAGAATGGGTAGATGCCATAAAAAAAGAATAAAAATCAATAATAAATAATGATGTATGGGAAATAGTTCCCAGACCGAAGAGAAAGGATGTGGTATCTTCCAAATGGATCTTCAAAATAAAACATGTTGTTGATGGAATTATTGAGAAGTATAAAGCAAGATTTGTCGCTTGTGGATTTTCTCAAAAGGAAGGCATTGACTATGAAGAGACATTCGCTCCTGTATCCAGATACACTTCGATTAGAACCAACATATCCCTTACAACTAATATGAAGTGGAAATTACACTAGATGGATGTAAAGACAAATTTCCTAAATGGTGTCATCGAGGAAGAAGTGTATATAGAGAAACCTCAAGGATTTGAAGTTGAAGACAGGAAGTATCATTTCTGCAAGTTGAAGAAGGCTCTGTAGGGATTGAAGCAAGATCGTAGAGCTTGGTATGGCAGGATAGACAAATTTTTGATGAGCTTGGGATTTACCAAGAGTAAAGAAGATTCTAACCTCTACTTAAAGGTTATGAACAATGAGCCAGTGATATTGTTGTTGAATGTGGATTCCTTATTCTTAACTAGAGAAGAAAATCTCATCATCGAATGTAAGAAGAACCTCGCTTCAGAATTTGAGATGAAAGACCTTGCCCTAATGCATTATTTCTTAGGTCTTGAGGTATGGAAGAGTCCAGAGAGGATATTCCTTAACCAAGGGAAGTATGCAGTCGAAATCGTGAAGAGATTTGACACGTTGGAGTGCAAGTCCATGAATACACCCATGGAAATAAATTTGAAACTACTGGTTGACACTTCGTCAGAATTGATTGATTCCATGCTGTATAGACATATCATTGGATCGCTGATGTACATGATAAACACCAGACCAGATATCTATTTTTCCATGAACACCTTGAGTCAGTTTCTGGTAGAACCCAGACATGTTCACCTAGTTGCTGCAAAACATGTGATGAGTTACCTTAAGGGTACATTAGACTGTGGTCTTAGCTATGATGGAGATCATGATTTCACATTGAGTGGGTGCATTGATTCAAATTGGGTTGGAAGTGTCTCTGACAGGAAGAGCACTTCAGGATGTTCTTTCAGTTTGGGATCATCCATGATCTCATGGAAAAGTAGGAAGCAATCCAACATTTCTCTCAATACAACGGAAGAAAAATACATTGTTGTGTGTTCTTCCAGTTATGAAGCTATATGGATTTGTAAGTTATTGACTGGTGTATTCGACCTAGATATGGAAGCAACCACGATCCTATGTGACAACCATATATGCATAAAGATGACAGAGAATCCTATATTTCATGACAAGTCGAAGTATAAATGAAAATTAAATACAACCATAACCATTCAATGAAGAATAATTTCAGAAAATTTACTTACATTCACCAAGAATCATCTAACAAATATCCTAGTTGAACACTTTCACCAAGAAAAATACAAAAATACTCCAAAATAATCCTCCTTCAAGAAGTGTGCACTAAATTTCAGCTAAGAAACCCTAAGTAGGGCACAAATTTCAAACCTCACTAACTTTAAGTGAAATATTATGATACAATTAAAGGGAAAATCCCTTATTTATATAGTTACAATGACGAGCATTAGGTCAAAAAGGATGACATGGCCAATTTACATGTAATATCTAGTATTTACATTAAATGACAAATTAAAACCCTAAATCAAGTAGAAAAGGTGATGTCATGACCTTTTAGGGTGACATTAGGCCTTTTTGGTGAAACGTTAGCCTCGAAGAGCAAAATGTTAGGCCTCCCAAGGCCTCTGGATCAAGCCACACGTGCCACTTGGAACATAACTTCCTCCAAAGTTTTCATAAAACATTGGTGATGTCAAGGGTCATAGAGATGATGTCATGGGCCTTTCAAGGCCTACATCATAGTGGGATGGAAATACCCCCATAGGTCCATGCCTGTTAGGCTATCTATGGTTGAATGTCCTCCTCTCTCTCTGGTGAAAACCTCTGATTTGTCTCTGCACCTGGTTGGGGCCTCAACATCCATCTGGTGGGATTTTATCCCTATGGAGTTACGAACTAATCATCTCCCTATGGAGATGAGAATGTTGGCTGGTGATGAGACCCCCTTTCTCTTGGCTATTCCATCAAGAGCCACTACCCTGGTGTGGTGACCAGATGAAAGGTATTGTCATACCATTGTATGCCCATGGACCTAATAGGATGGCTTGTGATGAGACCCCCTATCGTCCAACTAGGTATTGATTTTATTATTTTATGGGTCCTTCTGTTTCTTGTTGAGAAGCCTTTTATTGCTTTCTCGGGGATCCCTAGGCAAAGAAATTGAAGGTTTTTTTTTTTCTACTTTTATCTTTTTCCATATACTTTTACCCTCTGGGCCTTTAGCCCATTATTCCCACAAGGTAAGGTACAACCCTTTGCTAACTTTGAAAACCCAATGCCCGAACCAGTGTAGGGGATGGATGAGAGGGAAAAATATGTAAAGTGATAAGTATGGTGGGAATGGATGATGACCTTTCATGAACCCACCCAGTGGAAATTCAAACCCTATGGGAACCAACTTGCTAGGAAATCTTATCATTCTCCCCTAGTGTGGACAAGTGGAAATGAAAAAGTTCCAAGCACACATCAGAAGTAAAAAAATTAAATGCACATATTCAAATGTTTTGAGAATCATAGTGAAACATACCATGATACCCAGACTCATTACCTCATGAAGAAAGACCCTCTCCTATTGAAGGACTAGGTCGATGGRATGGATGTTGCTTCTACTGACAAGGTGGAGGCACTAAAGAAGAAAGATGGACCCTCCAAGTCTAGGCTCAAGTCAATATGGCTCTTGGTACTCCATCTTCAGGACCTGTGGGCCTTGAGACACAATATCCTTAGTTATCCCTAGGATAGGGGTTAAAAATKCTCACCATAAAATGTAGGAGGTTTGATTTTATTCATTTCCCCTTGTAGTTCATACACCCTAGTCTTCTTTGGTTTCTTAACATGACTTGAACTATTGTGCACTATCCTAATGGAATGTCTTAAGAGTGATGGTTTTGTCTTCCATCACTTCTGATATGCACTGATCTTCCCCTCTTATCATGGGACCTATAGCTTCCTAATATGCTTGACTCAGTCTACTTATCCATTTTATTCTCAATTTTGTTTAAGCTATGCATCAACTTAATGTTGAAGTCTTCCTGAAACTCATTGTTTTTCATAAGCCTCTCATTGTCAACTTCATGAATCAATACATCCCTCTTCAACTCTTTATGGTTTCCATCAATTTCATGTTTTCTTCCTTAACTTCTCCATGTCCATTGGAATATGTACCTTTAATACCCACTTGGACATGCATTCCTCTGTTCTCTTCCTCATGACTGAAAATCCCCTGCACATCTTCCATGAGTCTCAACTTGTGTTGATACTGCTTGATATAATGTTTTTGTCTTTGCAAAATGTGAATCCAACCAAATTTGTTAGTCTACACAATTTATCAAATCATGAAATGATGTACAATTATGTTTTCATATAGCATCAATATTCATTCTTTTGATTTCTTAGAAATTAACTAGTTAGTCAACTTCACGCACGAAATTTTACATCATATTTAGCTTGTGCAAATTTACGTACATGACACTAACAATGTAGCACATGCACCATGCCCACTATCCAATGTGCATATTTTTTGTCGCACACCAATCCCTATTAAACAAAACTCTTGTGTTGTGCACCCATATTTTGCACGTATTACCAGAGCTACACCACACTACTTCATGCTTAAGTGTTTTCATACTACGTTCCAGTAATTATACCTTCGAGACACTCAATTATGCACACACAATCATATCAAAGTTGCACACACACCAACAATTCCAACTACATTCTACCAATATTCCAAGTGCACAACATATGCATCACACTATGACACAGGCTTTCACCTTGCAAGGAAAAACTTAGTGTGTTTTATCGCGCATATTTATACTTTGCATGCCACATATTATACATGGCACAATGCTGCGATGCCATACATTAGTGCATATAACATGTGCATCCTTATTTTCTACACAAAGTCGAATGTTCAACACACATACATGTGCAACATATTTTCTCCACACCATGGACTCTACGCAGTGTAGTAATCATTTTTTAGTGCGCACACCTACACACCTTAGTCTCATGCACATCATTTCTACTTAGTGCACACACTTCTCTCGAAACTTAATTGATTTTTTCCATACTTTTCACTGCAGAAATTGGGGATTTTTACCGATTCTCAACAAATTTCCACCATGGACGCTTTGCATTCATGAAATTTGTTCAATTTCACTCTAGTATACTTAAATTCAGCTTATTCACAAAAATTCTTGAGTATGCCACTAGTTGACATTTCTGGTGTGAATTTTCCCAATTCCTTCATAAATTTAGCAATGGAAGTTGGGGATTTTACCCAATTCCTATCAATTCCTTCAACTTTTAGTCATGGATGCAATAAAACTTGAAACTTTTTTCACTCCCAAATTCAATTCTCTTCAAAAACTGCTTTGAAATGATGTTAACATGACCCATCTAGGCTCAGTGTTATAGACTGGGCTCTGATACCATGTTGTAACACACCCCCAGATTCCCTCTCGGGAGTGTCACTTGAAAATATTTCTCTATTCATGAACTATGATACCATATTACCAACAATTCCACTTAGATTTCTCTAAAACAACTCTTTCATTAATTAAAAACAAATAGAAACTATGCAATGCATGATTATGTACATTTTCTTAACACATTTATACACAATTCATGACAGAATTATACACACAACATAAATAGCATAAACCCATGATAGTAATTGAAAACATATTTAACACACAATTTCCACTTATCTTGTAAATAAAATACACCAACTATATGCATACCTTCCACATTCCTCCCATCCTTAGATGACACTCTTTATAAAACTCAACAGTGGGTCACCCCTGAGACGGGGATACACTCTACTTGGGAAAGGGTTCCTAACCAAGCTAAAGTATCTCACTCTACAAGAAATCAATCATAGGTATCTCATACACATGTGACTCAATTACATGCAATTCTTTCATAGATGTCAATTCACACTGACAACCTACAGTCCCTGATTCCCCACATGTATGTCCCACCCTTCTCTGCTCAACAATCCTTCGGCTTCCCCACTTCCCTTCCAGGGATTCAACAATAGGCTAGACAAGAAGTATTAGAGCCCTATCACTACATTTTGACACCTTAGAAAACAGTTCTCATCAATTCTCTCACCTAGAGAGAATGCATTCTTCCATGGGCCTAGAAACCCACCTCTTCAATCCAATGTTCCATGGGCTTGACAACCTACCTCTTCAATTAATCTCTCTAAGATATGTCATACACATGTATCTACAAAATTATTCATCATACTAGTCATGATAACAATTAGCTAATGAAAACATCGACGAGATCGCTCATAGAACATTTAGGTCATGACAATAAAATTCCCTCAATGGCAGAAAAATCCACTCCGTTCCCCCCTGTGATGGTCGTATTAATTGAATGATTTTATACCCGAAGGGACTAACTCCGAACCATTTGATTGCATGTCCCCAACTTGACACTTGTCAAGTTGAGAACGTCCTTCTATCAACAACATGTTCCCAACTTGACACTTGTCATGTTGAGAACTGCTTTTAGCCACTTGTCCCCTCTCCAAGACTTAGGATATAATATCATATCCTTACTTTACACTTTTTAAGAAATATTAATAAAATATTAATTTTTTTTTGTAAGCCCCTTTAACCCATCCCCCTTGACCTAATCTAGTGGATTTTAAGCCCACCGAACTCTTTTACATGGTCGGTCTTCTGCACGGATGTATTTTCATTAATTTTTATGTGATTACATTTACATCTAAGTATAGAAGTATTGATATTTTTCATAAAGGATCACCAACCTCAAAATAAATAGTTTGCGCACTTAAAACCAGTGCACATGGAACATTTTAGTTTCATACACTCTTTCCTCAGTGCGCCAACCTCACTCCCTTTCACAGGTGTGCATTACATCATGACTTCTATACAAAATTCTTCACAAGCCCTCAAAACCTACGCACTGAATCCAGGTTTACTCGTCTATTCCTTCAATGCGCCATCTTTTCATGATAATACTTTCATGAGTTGCATTCATTAATTTCTTTCACTTTCAGTGTTTCATTCTTGTATACTTACATAGGTGCATGCTAAACATTAAAATGTCTGTTGTATCATTTTATAACTGCACACACTCCTTCAATGGGAGATCTTTGTGCACTAAATTAATGCACGGATCAACCACCAAACTTATTTCTTCAAATCACCAGCTTATAATTAAAGTACAGTTACATTGATATTTACACATGGGGATTGGCCTAGGTTCATCACATATACTATCGTATAAATAATGGGGGTCTCTTATGGGAAGATGGAGGAGAAAGCAGAACGAAAACTTACTCTATCAATTTGATCATGGAGCTTGGGCAAGGAACTTGGGAAAGGCCTACATCAACTTCTTTGTAAGGTGTAATCCTTTTGTTTTATCAATAATTTTCGACACACCTACCACACTTAGAGGGGGGGTGAATGAGTGTGGGGCTCTTTTTCCCAAAACTTCCCTCTTGCACAAAAACTCATCAATTAGCATTCAAAATTTATTCATTACCCATTGTTTTTATTTATGACCAGTTAGATGTGAGCACATATCAG
>JASDQU010033359.1:22125-35729 GCA_032191745.1 Picea mariana | reverse complement strand
GAAAGGGTAGATCAGCAAAGTGTTTGACGAAATACCTCACTCAGGAAAAAGTTTTAAAAAGACACCAAAACAGTGATGATCCTTGCATAATGGCTTGGGATCATTACACTCAGCTCCTAATCCAAGCCTTGGTCACTAAATCATTACCAAATCAAATGAAACTTCGACAACTCCTCAAGAAAATCCAATGAATCTCTAACTCCTTCCAAAAAATTGATTTTTTCCATGTACTCCAGCATTTAAATGAAGAAGCAGACTAGGCAGTTAAAGTTGCCACTCCCTTGAGAAAGGGGATCCTCTCACTCAATGGGACCCTTTCCTTCGCCCCAATCCCTTAATGATCCAAGGTGGGTGGCTCGTAGGTGGTCCCGTGTCAGGGGGCAACCAAACAATGCTCCTCCCCTCGTTCTAATTCGTGGCATCACCTCAGCGACTGATGTCTCCTTTGCACGATGGTACTTCTCCCTCTAGCTTGCATCACTCCACACACTCTTGCATGAGGCTACCCTCACGCCCCTCAAGCAGTCCAGTACCGAGGCCATCCCTCTCCCGCAAGGCACTCGTGCGAGGTCCCTCCAAATCATGGCGGCGCACGCTCGTCTTGCAGTTAAATTAAGGGTGGCAGAAGCTTGCAGCTTAGCCTTATCTTCCTTGGGTGAACATCTGTCTTGCTCGACTCCTCTTGCATGGTCCCTTTCCCTCCATACGCTGTCGTATCTTCCTCCAGCCCACCGAATGGCCTCCATCTCTAAGTCTGTTTCTCCTCCCATTCCCCCACCATTGCTGGAACAGGAAATCTACAAGCTTAAGTGGAAACTAACCACACGCAAAAGGTTTCTTCTTCGGCTGGATGGGGAAGGTGGCAGAAGGTTTGAGATGCTCGAAGAAGACCTAATTCAACTCAGGGAAGAAGTTGTGGAGGCCCTCACACAAACGACGTAGCAGGTTAATGAAAGAATTGCAGATTTAGAGTCCAAGATGGAAAAGCTAGAGATTCAAGCCACCAGGACGACCCTCCAACAAGATGCAGGGGTGAAGGTATCGTTGAATGAAGGTCCCTCGAACCCGGAGCAGTAGGTGTAATTGTGCTCCTCTCCTCTCTTGGCTTTTGCCCAGTTTTGGTTACTTTGAAGACACACTGTTTGCAGGTTTTGAACTCCATAGAAGTCAAATTTTGGAATCTAAAACATACTAGGCATTTATGGGCTTTGTCTTATGACCCGTATATATGTAATTTTGGACTTCATGCATAGGATGCATGCATGAATTTTATAGATGTTCTCATAGTGGTCATACCACTGCTATATTAATATATTCTCCACTTTCTTGTAAAAAAAAATATTTAATCTTACAATTTTGCATTCTATATTATATTATGGATTTGAAATAACTTTTTCTTTTCATAAACAAAAGATAAGAATAGTTAGACAGTCAACTTAGAATCTATCTTCAAAGACAAAAGACCTAATAGATGACCTTATAACCACTTTAAATAGGCCTTATATTACATATTGAAATAATAAAACCATCTTGATACGAGGGAGGATCCCGATCAACTCCCATGCTAGTAAAGACAATACACAGGTATATAGTATATGTATCTTTTATTCAATAGAGATTATGGTCCCTCTATCATCTATCATGCACCCAACACAGACACAAGGTGAAGGAGACTTTTCTAAACACAAGATATATTTGATGCAAAATTTTCACATAAATGTTTAATTATATTATTTGAAATTATTATAATTGAATAATTAGAAAAATTAATTTATTATTATTGAAAATAAATATTTTTAAATAAAAAACTAAAAAATAATAATTTATTTATTGTAAATCCATAACTATCATTAAATTTTTAATAATAAAAGACTTTACATTTAATGTTATTTTAATTAACACCGTGATATTTCACCATATGAATCAATCTGAAAGTCTATAAAATATTGTCATTAGACAACTTTCGAATTAAAAATTGATAAATTTATATTATTAGATTATAATTTAATTAAAATTTTATATAAATAGTCAAAAGTGATTTAATAAAAAATTATAAATTTATATCATTATATTATGATTTAATTAAAATTTTATATAAATAGTCGAAAGTGATTTGATTTACAAATGGTTTTCCCTCGAATTACACAACTCTACGCACTTAATTGTTTGCGTATTTAAATAAATTAAGGTCAAAATAGATGATGAGGGATGATGACATTATGTAAAGAGAAGTTTGTTGAATGATGAAAGTTGATATATAAAATATGAGTGTAATGAAAAAGAAAATTATTTAGAAATTTTATTTTAAGTTTGATAAAATATAATGATAAAGGTAGTCCACAAACAAGGTAGTCCACAAACTAAGAGTAATATAGAAAAAACTTTACTACTTTGTCGGACTTTCAGTCTTAGTCCCATGCCCTAAGGCCATAGAGAGTTCAAGCCAAGTGAAAAAAGCCAGTCTCCATTCTTTGAAAAAGAGAGATTCAAGCTAGTTCAAACCTTCTTAAGCAGTAACTACCAGCTCTAAAGACACTAGCTGTAAGTTCCCTGTAGTACTCGCACTAAAGACTTCCCAGTTGTGTTAATCATGAGGCTGTTGGGAAGGGTAGGCAATTTCTTTATTAACGATAGGTCCTGCTGTCTCTGCTAGGTGCTTGCTTATGGGTGCCTCTGTCACCACTCCACTCTGGTTCGCTCAGCTTCAATCTATCATTCATTCGTCCACAACTTCGAACTGACTACGGATGCCCTGGTGGGGGTGGGGCATAAATTAGAGAAAATGTAGAGTTTTTAAGTGAGTTTTTAGTATTATTATTATTTATGTAAATTAACTTTTTTTTTTGTTGTCTTGTTGATTTTAGAAAAAAAATTTAGAGTGTGTCAAGGATCAATCTTGAATAGGTTAGAAGAGCTAAAAATTCTTTTTGGTCTAAGAGTTGTTGTGGTAAGGTTGTATGAGAATGCTATTTCTAAATTTGGGAGCAGTGAGTGTTGGTCATAATAAATTAACTGCAATATAGGAGCCAAGCAAGGTTGTCCCCTATCCCCTACCCTTTTTGGCATTTACATTGACAAGTTAGAAGATTGTTTGGAAGTTGTAGGTTGTGTTGGACCAACTCTTGCTAGTATAGTAATCATCCTTCTTCTCTATGTTGATGATATTGTTCTTATGGAAAGGAATCTTTATGACCTTAGTAATAAGCTTAGAATCCTCAAGGACTTCTTCTCTAGTACAAGTATGATTGTGAACACTAACAAAATGAATTTTGTGATAATTAAATCCAACAATATCACCTACGATAATTTTGTATATCACAATAATATCTTGGAGAAAGTGCCTTCGTACAAGTATCGTGGAATTGATATTCATCACAAGTTCAATTGGAACTATAGCATTGAGAAAATTATAAAAGGAGTGTGGAAAGATTATTATGAGCTTGAAAAAAATTGTAAAGTAGAAAACCTTTGGCTATGTGATAAGAAAAATATCCTTTTTTTTGGCTCTTGTCACTCATGATATCTTATATGGATGCGAAGTTTGGGGATGCAATATCTCTTGAGAATCCTGGAGAAAGATAAATAATATCCAAAAGAATTGTATAACTTATAATATAAAAATTAAGGGAAAACACCCTATCCTATCCTCCTCATCGAAGCGAGCCTTTCCCCCATTGAGATCACAACTATGATTAGGTACTTAATGAACAAGAACAAGAATAAGATAAACAACATTGATAACAAGAGGTTCCATAAAATTGCTTCAGATTCTAGCCAAAATTACCAACGACCCAAGCTTGAATGGCATAATGATGTCAAGTCTTCACTAAATCATTAGGGAATAAAAGAAGAAGTTATTCTGCAGAATATCAATGATATCACAAGTATTGTACAAGCTAAATTTAAGGAGAATCTATGGTGTGATAAAGAATTAGAGGAGAAAAGAAAATTAAGATATTATAAGGAGGTGGTTAAACCTAATCTTGAAGATCAAAAGTATCTCATTGTTTTTATTAGCGTAAAGAAGAGAATCTATATTTCTAAAATAAGAACTAATTCTCACGCGTTGTATAGTGAAACTTGGTGTTGGACAATCCCCAAAACAACATGGAAAGAAAGAGTCTCTCACATTTGTGACACCAAGAGGGTTGAAGATGAAAAGCACTTTCTCCTAGAATGTCATGAGTATAGCCAAATTAGATCCCAATTTCCAAAAAATTGTCACAATATCGACCTTCCTAACCTTCTAAGTCATCAAAACTTTAGTGATCTTGGAAATCTAATCTTAATTCTTTTCAAGGATCGAAATAACATTTTAAAGAAATCTGTCCCCGAGGTGTAGGACAGTCGGCGATGGAGTGTGTTGTTAAGGCACTTCGTGATGTTAAAGTGACCGGTTCGAAACCTGCGGGGACAAAAAAATCCAGTCATATTAAGGGTTGGTGCGGCTTAGGCCGGGTGCGATCCCCGGGTGATTTTGACGGCTTAGATGCCCCTGAGTTGCGGTTTCTCAGCCACAGGTTAGTCCCACAAGTCACGGACAAACTAACAAACAAGAAAAAAAACATTTTAAAGAAATCCAAGTAATCTCTTGCTTTTTTTAAGATCCAATAAACCAATTTTGGTCTCAATGTAAGTTAACCATCATCATCATGAGTGACTTAAATAAACTAAATTCCAATTCCTCTTAATTAAATAAAAAATAAGAAAAGTAAACTAATCAAAATTATTTATGTGTTTAAATAGATTAAGGTCAAAAATAGATAATAATAGATGACATCATTATTTAAAGAAGAGTTTGTTGAATCATGAAAATTGATATATAAAATATAAGTGTAATAAATAAGAAAGTTGCATAGAAATTGTTATTTTTTTCTAAGTTTTAGCCCACGAACCAAGAGTAATATAAAAAAAAACTTTACTACTTTTTAAAATATTGTTATTATTAGTGTAAACATAATAGTGACTTACATAAACTTAATTTCAACTCTTTCCAATTAAATAAAAAATAATAAAAATAGGTTAATCAAAATTACTCAACAAAATAGAGGATAATGGATGACTCCATTATTTTTTTAAAAGGAGTTAGTTTGTTGAATGATAAAAATTGATATATTAAAAATAGATGATAATGGATGACGACATTATTTAAAAAGGAGTTTGTTGAATGATGAAAATTGATATATTAAATATAAGTGTTTAAAATTAAAGTCAAAATAGAGGATAATATATGACTACATTATTTTAAAAGGAGTTTGTTGAATGATGAAAATTGATATATTAAAAATAGATGATAATGGATGACGACATTATTTTAAAAGGAATTTGTTGAATGATGAAAAATGATATATTAAATACAAGTGTAATGAATAAGAAAGTTGTTTAGAAATTGTTTTTAAAAAAAGTTTGATAAAATACAATGATAAGGATAGTTTATTAAGCAAAAGTAATATAAAAAAAAACTTTATTATTTTTTAATGTTGGTTTTTAATATTTCTATTATTTATGTAAATATAATAATGATTTAGATAAACTTAATTTCAACTCCTTTTAATTAAATAAAAAATAATAAAAATAGGTTAGTCAAAATTACTTATGTGTTTAAGGACTACATTATTTAAAAAGGAGTTTGTTGAATCATTAAAATTGATATATAAAATACAAAGTGTAAAGAATAAAAAAGATGCTCAGAAATTGTCTTTAATGATAATGGTAATCGAGAACCAAAAGTAATATAAAAAAAATTCAAGAGTAATATAAAAAAAAATCGCTACGTAGGTTTGTAATATTGTTATTATTTGTGTAATCATAATAGTGATTTAGATAAAACTTAATTTCAATTTTTAGGGTTTGCAATATTGTTATTATTTGTGTAACCATTATAGTGATTTAGATAAATTTAATTCCAATTTTTTCTATTTAAATAAAAATAATAAAAATAAATTAGACAAAATTACTTAACACATTTATAAATAATTACAAAGTAATTAAATTCAAACGAATTTAAACCAAATTTTATTATAATATAAAGCATTCATCAATTTTAAAAAAAATAATAATTTTTTTTAAACTTTATAAAAAAATATTTTTAATTATAATATTAGAAAATTAATTTAATCTAAATATTATAAATAAAATTGTTTTTAAATATTTAAAATTATGTTTTTATCATTTTTGAATGGGAACAACTCAAGACATTTCAAACATCTCTGAAATTCGTTCCCGAAGTTTCAGGGGCTTGGGAAGTGGTTGAGAACGTCCCCAATTAATTGGGAACTCTTTTGGGAACTTGGGAGCTTTTTGAGAGGTTCAATATCAAAGAAATGAAAGCTTGGGAACCAGTTTCCTAAAAAAAAAGAGTTTTAAATTAGAATTATATTAAATTAAAATATAAATATATTTATTCGATTATTACAAATACATAATTTATTACAAATATTTTCATTTTATTTATTCAAAATATCACTATAAAACTAAGATTAAACTATAGGTAAATATTATTTCAAAAATTAGTTAAGTAAAAGAACTTAATAATACTCACTTTATAGTTGTGGATATGAAAAACTGTTAATGCATGTATGTTTTCCTTCAAGCTCAAACTAAACATGAAAGTCTAATAAATCAATACCCTATCCATTCCCAGGTTTTATCCACTCCGTAGTTGATATCAACCAACCATATCATTGACTTGTATTGTATTTTCATATTAGAAGAGTAGTATTATTTTGTTTTTTCCAATAAAAAAAAATAATGCTTCAAATTTACAAAGATGTTTAAAATTTATGTGTAAAGTTTAATTTTAAAAAGATGTTAAAATTGTATATATGTATTTTCAATTTTGTTTCTCATCTTCTAATGGAATATTTACGGATATTAAAGTTTATTGTGTTAAATATATTCATATAATTATTAGCACAAATTAAATTATTAATTTTAATATTGTAGTTGTTGCAATAAGAGAAAGTTGTCCTCCATTGACCTTCAATTTTATTGAAATAAAATTTAAAATGTATCAATATCTCTATACATTGTAATCTAAAATATTTTTTATATTTTTTTAATATATATTATTGTCACTCTCCATTTCAAATTTCCTGTAAATTTAAGGGAAACTTCTACACACTCCTGCAACATAGATTTTTATGATTATTAAAAACAATTAAGTAACAAATATCACTTGAGTTGAAGAGAATATGTCAAGAAAAAATAAATTAAAAAATTTAGATTTGATTAAAAAAATTCACAATGCCACATCCATCTCCCAGTTATTGAATGGGTTCGATTAAGTTTTCTATCTTCCCCTATGGCATGATTTGGGAGAAGTTTGGGACATAATAATATTGAATCCTCATGAGGCAGCTGTATTAAAGAATGTTGTCCTGATCTTGAATGTCATTCCATTTAACAGATCACTCAGCGGTACAAAGTTGGAATTGGATTTAGAATAATCTTTTACGAACCCAGTGTTTAAACGGGATGATTTGAGTGTCCTCTAATCTACGCCTCTCTAATAGTGTGGGAGAAATAGTATTCAAATCGATTAAATTTGATTTAAAATCTGGTTGAAACCATGTTAGAAGTCAGAGTTCCGAGTTCCAATTATATGATAGGAACTTTGCTTTGAGATTTTGGCTAATTTTAAGAGGATTTAAATTGTTCATTTCCAAAAAAAATCAAAATATATAGAACTTTATATGGAACTTTGAGCCAAAGAAAATCAAAATTCAATTGAAAATGGAATAATTTAAATACTTTTTTTTAACAACTCAAGAAGAAGAATGTTGTTGAGGGAGTTATTTATTAAAACGAGATAGTGTCAATCACTATATTGAATTAATATAACAAATACATATAAATACAACAAGCTTGTCTCAGTATAGATATCACAAAATCAACTAGTTGACACAATATCTCAACCTCACACTCTTTTTTGACTCTTAGTTGGAGAGAATCTCTCTCACAAGAATTTATCTAACAATCTCCTAAATTGTAGGATCAAGCCATTCTCGTAGAAATTGTTCTCTACGTTACAAACATAGTGTTCTCACACAAGATTAGGACAAGTAAGAATTACATATTCTAACATTATCCCTTAATGAATACTTGTCTTAATCTCCATCATTACTTCACTTATGTTTCTCACACAAGACTTCCAGTGATGCCATCTTCATCACTGCCTCAACACTGCCATTTGCTTCTCTTTGACTAGGCTTTTTTAACTATGGGCTTTATCCTTGAAGTTTCTACTTCTTCCTCTTGTACCTTCACTATTGGCTTTATCCTTTAATTTTCTGCTTCTTCCTCTTGTACCTGCATATATTGGTTACATCAAACAAATGATCATTGATGTTCATATAAAAAGAAATCCATCTACCGAGATACATGGGTACTATCCACTGTACTCGTTAGTTCTCTAGGAATCATTTTCACCTACATGGTTCATCAACATATTAGGCTCTCCCTTAATCATAACTTGGACCATCACAATATGAGATAAATCCATCTCACATCCCCCCCCCCTCGGCCCTTAATCGAAGATTCAATTTCTCTGGCTCAACATCAAGCAAGCTTAGACACGAGTCTACTTTCCACCCTTGTACCTATCTGAGTGGCTAATTCCACAACTTGATGCCACATCCTCTCTATGTTGAGAGGGATAACTATGTGTGAATCCACACCACAACACGTATGCATGAATAATAGGGCTTACAACAAACCTGAGGAACTAATATGCCTATAATGAGGCAATACAACTTGGACCAAAACTCTGGGGTGTTAGGTGTTATCACTCCAGGAAACTCTTCTAGGCTGTAAGTTAGAGATGCCTGGTAACTTGATCTTTTTAGAAACTATTTTCTCAATAATAGGTGTGGGTTTGGATCAAGATGAATATCTTAACCTCTAGATTGTATTCTCAAGACAGTCTTAGCTATATTCATGCAGCACAAGGCCTTCAAGAGCTATTGTCAGATAGGTTTGTATAACAAATGGATAAGAAGACTAATCAGTTAACCAAAACATACATACAACCATATATATGATGGGTCAACAAACTGGCCAAAGATGCTTGTGATTCTTGCTTAACAATCAAAAGTAAGATGACAGTTACCATAGGATCATTAAACAGAGACAAAAGAACTAATTCCACTCATAAGCATAGACAAAGATGAAAGAAGGTCTGACAGTAACAAATGAAAGAAGCTTGCAAGATGATATATTAAAGAAAGTGTCTTTCATACAAAACAGTAGCATATAGAACTCAAAATCGAACCATTTGGTGCTCCAAATGTCTTTGGCTTTATAGCCTTACAAGATGAAATCTAGATCCTTGAAAGATGGATCAGATTTGCTAAAAATAGTCAAATCAAAATAGATACAACAAGTGTAGGATGAGATCCTATAAAAATGGATCTAGAATACTAAAAATGGAAATTCAAAACAAAATAGGAAAAGATCATATCTAAGGAGTCAAACTCTATCTTGATAGCCTTCATATCCTCCAAACTCTTTGAAAGATGTAGAAAACCTTCCAAGGCTGATGAATCTTCATAGGAAATTCAAATTTGCCACCTTTGGCAAAAAAGACAATTTTTTGCTCATGAACTAGGTCACCTTTTTCACTTTTCCACCTTCTTAAACATTAAATACATCAAGATAAAACCTTAAATCTGATGTATTTAATTATTATGCATCTTTAGAAACCAACCTTGAAAGATTTGGTTGAGAAAAAGTCAGATCTGGACAAAAATACAACCTTGATGCCATGTAACAGGTTTCGGTGGTTAAGAGATAAAAATCTGGGCCTGTTAACCATCAAAAAGCTTTGCTTTCAGTGGTTAAGAGAGAAAAAACTAGGCCTGTTAACCACCGAAACCTGTAACTTTCTGAAAATGTTTAAAATCTTCAAAATGTATTACCTGGCTTTGCTGCTATCTTCATCCTTTTGTTATCTCCGAAGTTGGATCAAATCCTTGGTCAAGATCCTGCTTTGCAACCATTGTTTCAACTTGGTTCTAGGTGCTCATCATTTTTCAAATCAACGTGACCACTTAACACCAATGCCTTTTGTTCTGAAACATTTTCCCGGGAAACAAAATATGGGATCCATTTTGTATTCAGGTGTATTGAAACAAGAAGAAATATCCTCTGCCCTATACTAAAATCTTCCAGTGCTGTAGGAAGTGTAACCACAGAGCCTCTTGCAACAAAAAGGAAAAGGATCCAAGGTGCCAAAATTGGTGAACAACAACAACTTTGTTAGTATGAACATGATTCTTAGAGACTTCACAAAGCTTCATCTCTGTATCTTCGACAACAACAATAATGTTTGATATATCATGATAAGATTGATATCTTCTTCCAACAGCTGGAGATATCCATAAAAATGTGGAAATATCTTCAAACATCTCTTCATTCGAGCTCTTTAGATCTGGCCATGATTCTCCACTTTGGGTTCAAGCTTGAATGAATAATCAGCTGATACTCGCTTTACACATGTGACTGAGAAACCCATAATCAATCCATGTCTGTGCACACCTCTAACCTCTAAGATAATCAAGTCTTTGTTGTAAACGTCTGTAAGCTCAAGAAGATCTTCTTGCATATCTTTTATCCAGTGCCCAGGATCAATATCATGATCATATATGATGGAAAAGGAATATATAAAATCAAACTACTTCTTGTTTGTGCTGAATAATATTGGGTTATCCATCAATCTTTTCTAGGACCGGTGACTGTTCAAAGGTGTAGAGAAATCATCTAGATGAAGAATTGCCTTTTCAGCCCTAGCAATGCTTATAACATGCACTCTGGACATAGTCATCTAAACAAGGTGTTTCCAGACCCTGATAGCAAGCCAAATAGATCTCATATACAGGTTAGCTGAAAAATGTGCATGCTTATGACCGAAACGAGGCCATTGGAACAATTGGCAGTATTGCTTTGACACCCGCAAAATACTTACAGTATGCTCATCGACAACTGAATAGAAACTGGAAAATCGACATTTTGATCACTCTGCGTTCTGCATTTAAGGGTTTATATATACGAATACTTCCTTATATAATGCTGCACAAGAGAAAGTAGATATTGTCGTGTTTTGTTTTAATGCTACACATCCAGATTCCACAACCATATGTTTTACAACAATGGGGTAAAGGAATTTGCTTCCAGCTAGCAAACTCGAGTTGATGCTTCTTTATTTCCTTCATCTCAAAAACCTGCAACTTCGGACCCATTGTACCCATTCAACATCTATACCAAGTTCATTTATATTTGCTTGACGAGCTGTTGTATCGACAGAACTTGGCACTTTGAGTATTATAAAATACCACATTTCTGAAAACACTACCTGATCTTGCGGGGAAATTTTGACTACCTTCCAGAGCTCTAAATTCAAATCTGAAAGTACCATTGGACATATTAGGATGTCTAGTTGTCAGTTGACTATTTGAGCGTGTGAAACGGCCTTTCCACGATTGAGAAAATTGATTTCTCCCAAGGCATTTTATTTCTGGAAAACCTGCACTTTCGGTGGTTAAACTAGCCCTAAATTTCACTTGTTAGCCACCGAAAGCTCTGTTTTTGGTGGCTAATGAACGCCTACGGGTTCGCCTAATCCACCGAAACCTGTAATTGCTATTTCTTGAAAAGAAGATCAAATGCAATGTTTATTTTGAACTTATTTACAAACAACAAGCTTTCAAATAAGCCTAGAAAAAATTTCAAATAATTTTTTCAAGTATTTTCTATCACCTAAAATGAAAAAACTTGATGGTGCTATTTTAGGAGATAACAACTGGCTCCTACTTGGGGATGGAATCCTCCCAGTTAGGTTCCAAGAACAAGTAGACCTCTGCCTATCCATTTAACCTAAAAAATCCACCACCTGCTCAACAACCATTTACGATTTGTATTATGTCTAGTCCATTGGGCTATGGTGTCATCTGGCTTGATCAACTTATCTTCGGACAACCTATAGCCTGTTGCGCTTATTCAACCAATAACTGAAAACAATCCAAGTGCTCATATAAAGAAGTTATTCCTCTGCCTATCCCTACTGCTAACCAGTTGTACTGGCTCTTATCAAGTGAAGTCATGCTTCCAATGAAGCCATGTCAGGAACTTATTTACCAACATGATGCTAGATCTTGACCTGAAAAATAAAGGAAGCCATATCATGCGGAAAAGAGGCTTGAACAGATGATAAGGACATTCTTCTTCTGACCAAAATGCTTTAACACATTTGCTACTCATAGATTTGAAATAGTTATCAACGGGGTCATAAATGTCATAAAGAAATACCTCTTTGAACTGCCAATCCAACTGACAGTATTGCAGCTGCTGATTACTTTCACTGGCCTCAATGCTAAATGTAATCCATTCTTCTTCTGTCGAAAAAGAATGCAAACCCAACTGCTGATCTGCACTTCTCTACTCATCTTCACCATCACTGGTCTCAATGTTGACAACAGACCGCTCATCCTCTGTCAGAAAGTAATATAAGAAGCACTGTTGATCTGAACTTTTCATCTCATCTCCTTCCTGCAAATATCTGTTGCAATCTGCCTTCGTCTGTAAACCAGAAAATTGAGAGCTGCCCTCAGCATCTACTGCGGATTCAACACTGTCACCTGCTAATGTGTCAATTTGATAATCATCTTTGGAGTTTTCAAAGGGAAAAAATAGATCTTCAGGACAGCCTAAAACAGTAGATGCATTTGATACAATGTCAAAATCATCACTAAGGTTATCATCTTGAAGATCACCCATCTCTTGATCATGGTGAGAGATATATTCTACTCCAGCAAAATCTTTATGAATATTTGGATTTTTATCAAAGATATCAACAACCTTCACATCAAAAACTAAAACAAAGGGTGCAGAAGAAGAAAAATAATCTTCTTGATGTTCCTTATGACTGGTGTTATTTTCCTCCATCTACAAAATTGAAAGTTGAGGAATGCCTACACCAGTTTGAAGTTTTGTTTGAGTAATAGACATTTGATCCATATGATTTGTACTTTGAATAATTAGATCTTTAGATGTACAATAATCAGATGAAGATGAAGCAGGAGAACTCTCAACCTCATCGTATAATATATATTCTTCACAACAATGTTCAAGAAGAAATTCCTGAGAGAAAACTCTTTCACATTGATGATGAAAAGCTGTATGAAATTCATTTAAAGAAGATATACTAGAAGAAGGCAAGGATTTATACCATTCGCGAGCATCACCTTCCAACGAATACATAAAAATCTTCATGAGCACATTTTCATCATGAATGTTTAACTGAACCATGCATTGATGAAATCTGATGAGATGATCTGAAGGATTGTCTTCTTTCTTTTCTGCAAATCTTGTAAGGTGATCTCCCCAAATATCTATAGAAGGAACTGGATGTGGGAAACCAGGAACCGCTGAGAAGTCAAGAGGTGCAAACCTCCAATCCAAAAGAGCTACAAACACCTTTGACATTTGATTATTGTGGAGTCGCCACTAAATCCGTCCTTCATGGAGTCTCCAGATGAGTAATTACAACCTTATGATGTCCAAGCTTTGTCCATCATCAAAACTGGATCTTGTCGTATCCCAAGGAAGGT
>JASDQU010033358.1:17633-36926 GCA_032191745.1 Picea mariana | reverse complement strand
CCAACGTGGATCGTGACAGATAGGATCATTTAACAACCGTGTCAAATCTGGCAAGTGTAACGTTTCCAAGACTGGTAGTTTTGGTTGTTGCTGATAGCCTGGATAAAAGGGTCCTTGAGTTTGACTGGCACCAGGTTTCCAGGAAAAGGTTAGCTGCTGGCCCGGATTCTGGTAGAAACCATGGCTCTGACCAGCGTAGGGATTTTGCATCTGAGGAGACATCATTGGCTAATTCCCCATGAAGGACATAGGATGTTGGGCATTCATCGTGTTTGACGGACTTTGGGAGGGATTACCCCATGCCGGTCCTAAGGGGAGAGGCATAGAAGTCTGTCCGGGATTCCATTGACTGTGGAAAGAATTACCCCAGAACGACATTCCAGATGAGGGAACGGATCCTTGTCCTGAGTTCCAAGGTCCTGGTATATGTGCCCCTGGCGCAGGAATAGTACCCCGCGCCAGAGTAGACTGTCCAAATATGGGTGTGCCCCCAGATGGGAAAGCAGTGGTTGCGAAAGTGTTATTACCAAACGTCCCATTCCAAAAAAACGATGACGAACCTACCGGCAGAGTTTGCGCAGGTGTTCCTTGACTCCCGGCTCCAAATGAACTCGTGTGTGCAGGCTGCCTGGCGGACTGCTGATGCAAACCACCAAGCGAAGGGGATGAAGGAGAGATATGACCTCTAGCATAAGGAAAAGCATTGAAAGGGACAGGAATTCCCCCGATTTGACCTTGCAGGCGAGCGTTAGAGCTCCCTGCCCCCAGACCCAAAGTCTGTAAAGTGGAGTAAGTGAGTGCAGGACTTGTACCCAAACTAGGCATACCGTATGAGAATGGAGGGCCTATCGCAC
This sequence comes from Picea mariana, assembly GCA_032191745.1. NCBI lineage: Eukaryota > Viridiplantae > Streptophyta > Pinopsida > Pinales > Pinaceae > Picea > Picea mariana. Next base: position 36,072 of record JASDQU010033358.1, on the reverse strand, counting down.
TAGGTGTGAAAGGAGGTGTGGCCACCGTGATAGATGGGGGTGGTCCACTATGCGACGTAGTTGCGGCCGAGACCATGGTGGCCCGAACCATCGACAATGGCAGGTTAGGAGATGATTCTCCTGTGGTGACAACAATGATGGGAATAGAAGGATTCCCAACTGAAGTAACAGTGTTTGTTGCCATAGCTGTGTGAGGCACTGACAGGCATTTGTAAAATTGAATTAGCACAATCACTTGCGGCCAAGTATCACTCTTTGAGGTTTCAACCAATCCAAGATTGGTGGCCAATTCCTCTGGGAGTTGTTCGGGCTCAATGGTTGGTAACCCGGTTGCTTCGAAAGACCCTTGTTGGTCTAACTTTCACCTCAATGGTGGCGGGGGTGGCTCCAGTATAACCGGCGGCAGGCCCAAAAGCCTTCATGACCGGCAGATCTCTGAATCCTCCACTGTGTGAGAAGATTCATGACACGCTAAGGTATTCTACACGGACAAACAGTAACACACACTAAAAGAATCCCCTATGAGATAAGACAAGAAAACACTAACTATTTTGAAGAATAGTTACAACAACCAACACTAGAGGAAATTACCGGTGCAAGTGCAACTCGAATACGGAAGCACCCTCTGGGTATACTATGCAAAGCGTGGCCCGATGTCTGTCCTAGGTATGACGGTATACCCTCGCAGTCACCTATGTATGTCCCTAGAAAAGATTGGCAACTAGTTTGCCAGCACGTCAACAGTCACCAGGTGGGTATAGTTGATAGTCGGGTAGACCACAATGAGCAGGGTATCAAGCTCGAAACCTGTCAAGGGTATCAAGAGCAAATGGTCCAGAAGACAACTAAGGACCTCGAACGGATTCAAGACCCACGAAGCCCCGTGGCAAATGCAAACGACGGAATCCCTTAACAAATCCTCGATATGTGTTCTCCACTACGCTCGATCCAGCTTTGGAGGGGTTATCTCCGCTACCTTTCCTTACGCGACCTCGTTTTTATCCCCTGTGTTAGAGGGGGGTCCCGGATAACTTTCCGTAACTGGACTTCTACACTCCCTATGACAGACTCCAATGTTTGGTTTGAGTGGCCTTGGAGAATTTACTCTCCAACCTATTCCAAGGCCCTAGTCCTGAGCTAGTGTATGAACCCTACAAAAAAAAAGTCTAAAAGTTTTTAATTAGCGTTGCTTTTAATGGGATTTTTTACGTCACAAGGTATGAAGGTGAAACTGATGGTGTATAAAGGCTCAAAGCAAAATGAACAAGAAATGCTTGGAAACAAAAACTTTTACAAAAAATGAAAAACCAACAACTTTTCAACAAGAAAGACTTCTTTTCTTCTGGAATTTTCTAAGATTTCATGCAGAAAAACATCAAGGAATTTTGCTCAATCTGCGAGCTACTTATACACTAAATGCACTGCAAAACTTATGAAAAAGACTTCTTCCTAGCTACTGATGCAACAACACAATCTTCAAACCAAGAAGAAAATGAAACAAGAGAATTTTTTTTTATTTAATTGCAAAAAGACGCAACAAAGGGAAAATGCCGATAAGCACAAAACCAAGAAAACAAAAATAAAATTATGTCTTAAAGCGCAGATCGCAAAGAATCAGAGCAAAGACGCGAAAAAGCAATCAAGAAAGCACCGATTCTAACACTTGTCTAAAAACCATAAAACAATTTTTTTCTTTTGTCTTTTCTATTAAAACATCAACTAATAAAAACACGGGCGAAGGATAAGAGGCCCTAACCTGCTGACTGTGCAGCCCCAGACTCAAACCCCTGAGAGGGACACTTCTCACCATAGGAGGGGATGACTGCCCCACCCAGGCTGAAAAGCAACCAATCAAGCCCACGACTTTCACTGAAACAACACGCATGCAAACGCGTGCTGAGCTATAACAGCACGCGGGTACCCGCGGGCTAAACTTTAACAGGTCGCGGGTCTCTATAAAAGCTAAGACAAAACAAAACACAGGCAGCCCAGACCTGAAAAAGGCCCCTGATATTGACAACCATGGTCTCTTAAAGGCTTGGATGCTTCTTGTTCAACAGAAAAGGAAAAAATAAATTCAAAATCAAACACAATAAAGCAGACTGAAAACCAGACAGTGAACTAGCAAGACCCAGACAGGATCTAGAAAGCCCCCTGAGAAGGTCAACTTCTGACAGGGAAGAGGGGACTGCCTCTCAAGCTTTCTGAGTCCTACACACTACTGAAACCTCTGCAGCAAGCGTTCAAACGCGGGCTACAGAAGGTTAGGACGCGGGTTACACGCGTGCAGGCCGCGTGTACCTCTATGTGTCCCGACAATAAATGTCAAGCAACAGTCATGGAAAAACTGGTATTATGAACCAGGTTCCCTGCTAGCTTTGACCTAACAGAAAACAAACAAACAAAGAAACAGGAACTCTAATTCTTTGAACTACCCAAAAACCTCAATGAAATCCGAAAACCCTAAGAGTAATCTCCCCAGTGGAGTCACCAATTCTGTTGTTGGGAAATAATACCCTACGGACTAACAAGCTAGGGCTTAAACTTGCATGCAGATCATGACCCTTAAGAAACCACTTTTAATCTACCACCCCCAACCTAAAACCCTTTTTCAGATGCAAACATGGAAAGAACCTACTAACCTTTTTCCTGATGTTTAGTGTAGATCCTCCATTGCGCTTTTATCCGCTTGCTTCTGCTACCCCTTCCAAAGACAATCCTGCAATCAAGACAAAACACTATGCATGCATGCTATCTTTCTACTAGAGGGTTAGAGATTAAGCGTAAATCGAATAAGACATATAAAACTAACGCATTGGGACGGAAAAAGTATTCTTTATTAATCTCAAGATGAATCAACTTACAATAATGACAGAGATCGGCCACCGCTCCTTCATCCTGATCCTGGGCTCCTCCTCTTCTTTGTCCTCCAATTGCTTTTCTTGAATTCTCCTTAAGATTGAGGAAAGGCTAAAGGGTTGGGACAAATGGATTCGGCAATTGGGCAGAGTTTCTTTGCTATGATTTTCCTCCTCCAAATAGTACCCCTACCCCTTCTTTTATAGGCTAGAAGGAGCTAGGGTTTTGGACGAACTCTCGGCCATGCATGGCCGGGAGTTTTAGTTAACTGACCCATATCTTTTTGTCCCGTTGGCAACTTTCCATTTTTTTTGATTCTGAAGGAAAACGCGGGTTGCAGTGGGCCTGCTAGCGTTTGCCCGCGGGCTGTAGTGGGCCTGATAGTGTTTGCCTGCGGGCTGTAGTGGGCCTGCTAGCGTTTACTTTTAAAAACGAGTTTTTAGAAGAGTTGTTCAGTATTTTTTTGGCAAAGAAGGGATATGAGTTGGCCTGATGCCAGGTAAGCATGTGTGGTGCAATTTAGGGTTATATCACACCTGTAGGAAAATTGAGAGAGGTTATTCATATTTGACATGTCATCCACTAAATCCTATGACCGTTTCTCAAAATGATCTTCCAGTCGCTCAAAATCATTATTTGAAAATGATGACTCAACCCAGTAAAAACACAGAATTTTTGTGCTTTTGGTGGCTAGGAGAGCCCCGAATTTCACGTTTAAGATGCCAAAAGATAGGCTTTTTGTGGATTAGAAGCCCTTTTGGAAAAGCACTTAGCCACCGAAACCTGAGTTTTGACTCTTTTGAAGAAAAAACAAAATCCAATGTTTTTCAAACTTTATTATAGACATAAGGCTCTAAAAAATGAACCTTCAAAAATTTAGAAAAGTATTTTTCAATGACCTCCTATCACCTAAAATTAACAAATTTGACTATGTCATTTGAGGAGATAACATATTTTTTAAGTGGAGTGAACTATTTATCCAAAATTGATTTGAAAAGTGGATATCACCAGATAAGGATGAGGGAAGGTGATGAGTGGAAAACAACATTCAAGACAAATGAGGGGTTGTATGAATGGATTGTTATGTCATTTGGCTTAACAAACACCCCGAGTACTTTTATGAGGCTAATGAATGAAGTGTTGAAAGACTTCATGGGCAAATTCGTAATTGTATATATGGATGATATACTTGTCTTTAGCCAGACTAAGGGGGGGAATTTGAGAAATTTGGCATTAGTGATGAGGAGGTTGTAGCGAATTATGTGCCATAATTCAAGCCTTGAAAAAGTGGAGGCATTATCTTGTACCGAAGGAATTTGTTTTGTATAGCGCTAATCATGCTTTGCAATTCATAACCAGATAGTAGAAATTAAAACAGAGACATGCTAAGTGGATAGAGTTTATGCAGAATTTTACTTTTGTTCTTAAACACATTTCTGGTAATGCTAACAAGGTTCCTGATGCATTAAGAAATAGAATTTTGATTCTGTAGGAATTTCAGGTCAAGACCTTGGGGTTTGATCACCTTAAGGAAATGTACCATATTGATCTAGATTTTGGAGAGGCATATGAAGCATGTGTGAATCCTATACTCAGAGACAGAAGCTAGTGGGTCCAATATCTGATTGAGTAAGGGTTGTTGCTCAAAGGATGCCAGTTGTGCATACCAAGATGCTCGATGAGGAAGAATTTTCTGAAGAAAAAACATAGTGGAGGTCTAGCCAGACATTTCGGCCATGACAAAACATTTTTCCAATTGAATGGTTTATAATATTGGCCAGGTATGAGATAAAAGGTGAAGATATTTGTAAAAAAATGTCAAATTTGTCAGTATGACAAGGGGAAGAAGTAGGACATTGGGTTGTATCATCCATTTCCCATTCTAGAGAGGCATTGGGATGCAATAAGCATGGATTTTGTGTTCGGATTGCCAAGGACACAGAGAAGAAATGATTCCATATTTTTGGTGGTTGACAGATTTTCAAAGATGGCACACTTTATCCCATGCCAAAAGACCAGTGATGCAACACATGTTAAAAAATTTTTTTCAAAGAAGTTGTTAGACTACATGGATTGCCCAGGAGCATAGTTTCAGACAGGGACACCAAATTTGTTGGTTATTTCTGGAGGACGTTGTGGAAAAAGTTGGGAAAAAAGATGTCTTTTAGTTTTGTGTATCATCCACAAAAAGATGGACATAACAAAGTGTTTAATAGAAGCTTAGGAGATTTGCTGAGGAGTTTGGTCACTGAACACCATAGTCGGTGGGATCAGATTCTAGCACAAGCTGAGTTTGTATATAACGACTCAGTGAACATAAGCACTGGGAAAATTCCATTTCAAATAGTTTATGGAATGAATATAAGGGGAGTGTCGGAATTGAGAGATCTAAAGCAAAGAAAGTTTAGGAGCATCGAAGATGAATATTTCACTGCAGAAATGCAGGAACTTCATAATCAGATCAAGGAGCAATTGAAGAAGAGCAACAATGAATACAAGCGTAGAGCTGATAAACACGGGAGAAATATTGAACTTGAAGTTGGAGATCAAGTTCTAGCACATCTAAGGAAAGAGAGGTTCCTGAGGGGAACATATAACAAGTTGAATTTGAAGAAGATAGTGCCGTGTAAAATTTTGAGAAGATTTGGGAAGAATGCCTATAAAATAGAGTTGCCATATGATGTGGGTATATCACCCATATTCAATATTGCAAACATGTATATTTACAAGGAGGATATAACTGAGGGATCAGAAGATCAAAGAGAGATCTAGTGGAGGTAACAAATGCCTGTAGCAGAGAAGTTGTAGATGGAAAAGATCATAGGTCAACGAGTTGGTAAGAAAACCAGAAGGAAAACATATTTTGAATACTTGGTGAAATGGAAAGGAAGACCAGTAGAAGATGTCAATTGGGTTGGTGAAGTGGATATCCATAAGCATGAAAAATTGGTGAAGGAGCTCATGGATAGGATTCCATGCATTTTTCAACCAAGGGAGTATGATGCAGGAGCATCGCCAACAAAGGACAAGCGGGAGATAGTTGGGCGCAATAGTGCGTATTTTGAAGCATTTTTTAATTTCAAAGACTGATGTATTAATGTAATATCTGAAAAATCTTTTTGAGTTATGAACATATTTAATGATTGGAGGCTGAGCCATCGTGTAAGATCGATGCATAATGTATTTTGTTTTATGAATTGGATCGTAGTACAGATATGGATATTGTGCTCTTATCTATCTAACTCAATATTTATTGTAATAAATGCTAAGTAGTTGATAGTATTTAATTCTGATAGGATAGCATAGAGTAGTTGGAGGGAAAGGATCAAGAGCACCCTTTTGTATAAAAGATTTTTATTGTTTCATATTAGAGGTTGGTTGAAAGGTTTTTGAATCTAATGTGTATATTTCCAATGTAGTCGATAATTGGGAGATACAGAGAAGTATTGTATGAATGTATGCAATTTTTAGTTTAATGAATATAACAGAGGAATATTTTTCCAAATCTGTGTTGTTATGTGTCTGTCTGAATGAATGATAGGCTCTCTGTTTATTTTTTATTCTCTATTATTTCTTTTTATGTTCTTTTTCCCATGACTACATTCTCATAGTTGAATGTATGAGTCATAGTGAAGAGTGAATAAGTTGCAATTGTTTCTCTTTATTGAGTGAGTGAAAGGAGTGCATAGTATCTGCAATGCGTGTGTAACCGAGTCTGTTTCAACTCGTAAATCTCGGAAGAGATAACGAGAACTTGTATGTGTGCAAGGAGTGCATCGACATCTGCAAGGAGTGTATGACTGAGTTTTCAAACTCAAAAGTTCAGGAGGAATAGTGTGATTTCAGTCACAAGAGATAGAAGTGGTTGGAGAACAATTGGAAGGAGTGCAAGTTCATCCACAGACGATTTGAATGTGGGAGAGGATCTATTGCAAGGTGTGCATAGATCAAAATTTTGACTAAGTGTCGAAGAGGGAACCAGAGGAAACCGAAGAAGTAAAGTTCAGGAGAGAGTGCAGTGGAAAATCTTTAAGGGAAGGAGTCCCTAGAGTCTTCACATAAGTCAGTGGCTAATATTTTTTTCGTAGGGAGACAAACGATCCCATACCATCAGATTTGGGAGAGCCATATGAAGGATAACCGTAAGGATTTTTTGCACTTTGGAGTTCGGGAAGTTTGGAGACTTGTCGAAAGAAGAATTGCGAAGTCTAAAGTTGTGATTCAACCTTAGTCGTTGATCGTGAAAGGAGTTTGGGAACCTAGAGGTTTGTGAGAGAAAGGTATAGAGTTTCACGAGGTTGCAAAATCTGAATCCTAGTGGGGCCAACGAATCTGAGGAGACACGTGGTGCAAGTTTGAAAACCTGGAGAAGGGTGCTTCTGGAAAAGCTGAGGGAAGAATTCAGGATATCCTCAAAGTCCGAATCGTGAAAGGATAGGTCCATGGTCATAGCCGTGGCCACTTGTGGAGAGGACCTGTGTGTGTGTGTGTGTGTGTGTGTGTGGATAGAGTGGTTTCGGGTGCCCGCAAGGACCCAAGGAGTCACTCTGACTCAGTATTTCAAACAATCCAAGACTGGGAGGTCGAACAACCATTTGGAGGGAAGGGGGTTTATGCAAAAAATTAAAAAATATATATTATTTTTTTAAATATAACTTCTTATGTTCCTGATTGTTTCATGTACATAAAATGACTAATCATATCTAGCTTTGCAACAAATTGTTGGATATACAAATTATTTAACAAAAAAAAAAATTGTCATCGCCAAGTGTCATGGTACTTAATTACCACTAACAATCCCTGAAAAATACTACATCCAGTTGTATTGGGGATTAGTTGAAAATAACAACCACCATATACAACTATCTACTAACCTCATCACATGATGCTTCTATTTAAATTTGTTCACATTTCCCCAGGTTCTCCTGCTAATTACAAGTCAACATTATCACAGTCCACATTGAATACCAAGAAACATCAAAATGGTATATATATAAAAAAAAATTATATGAACTTGATAGCTTCCCAAGTCTTTGCAGTGTTCTGCATGGTGGAATCCCTAGCCTCTATGACTTTGTACATTGTAAAATCCACTATGTTGCACCTGGTATTTGTAGCAAGTTTTTTCCTTTCTTGCAATTTTCAATAGTAACATCTCCATGTTGCACATACGCAACATAATTTCTTGGAACTTCTTCTATATGCATGGCATTTGCTCGTAAATGTGAGAAAATCAATTTACTATAAACTAGTCACTTATTTTGCAAATTACGTGACTTGTCACAATCACATATGTGCAACTATTGAAAATGTATAGGACCGAAACTGTTGCAATGCGAGACAACTCTTTGTGTGGGTTTTTCACACAATGCCTAAAAGAAATATTTCTTATATTGGATACCTTTCGAAAAGAAATAGTGATAATAAAAAAATAATCAAATATTCTACAGATAAGTAGCAAATTTGTTTCGCATTGCTTCTAGATGTGTTTGGTACTAAATGGAAACAAAACAACATATTGTAAACCAATGACCTATTTTTCATATTATGAGTCTTTTCGCAATAATGGATCTGTGGAACTATTCGAAATACTAGCCACAAATGTGTAGCAATGTGGGATGCTAACATGTGTGGGTTCCTTACACAAGACTTAAAAATAAAATGTCTTAAGTACACTAATATATTGTTTTCTCTATTTCCATTCCCCATGTTGGTGCTCAATAGGTATGTTTTCCACATAGCTATACTTAGTCTACTTAGCACTATCTATGTGTAAGCCTTATATCTCTTCAAAACATACTGAGAGAATACCTTCACTTTCCTTCTAAACCACAACAAATGAATTTACTATAAATCAATAATATATCTTGCAAATTAATTTTCTCATCACAATCACCGATGCAAAACCATTTGAAATGCGGAAGTGTGAAAGTGCAGCAATGCGCGAGGAAAATGTGTGTTAGTTATTGACACAATAAATATAGACAGTCCTAAGTAGAGCGAGCATATATATATATATATATATATATATATATAAAATGAATAATTGTTGAAGAATCCAAGCCTGACAATGCCACTGCACAAGTGATATGGAATCTCCATACAAGCATTGGAAGAATGGATTAACCGCGCGAGGATTTAAAATAGTGTATGTGATTTCTTTGCAAAGCAGGTGCCTGTAAATAACATTGACATATCGCACCAACAAAATCACTTGCACAAATTGTAGAAAACAATATGAATAAATGAATCACAACATATAGCAACAAAGGCATCACAACAAAGTACAAAACTATTGCAAATATGCACCTGTAGAAGCATAGAAGCTTGCGAACATGTCTTTCTTCCACACCACGGTCGAAAATACAATAAGTCTTTACTATTCCCGCCACGCACCTATGGCCAATGAAGATGCACATATACAATAGCTATGTACACTTGGAAGACATTCCAAAAACAAATCCATATGCATAACCACCGAGATATGGAACTACTAGTGCCAACATGTAAAAAAAACCACAATGCAAGTACACCAGAGAATTACTGATAGACCAAATGGCCACTATGTGAGGAAAAAAACTAACTGCACAAATAATGAAATATATAACTATGCAAGATGTAAAAAAATCGTCCAATATTTTTTTTTTTACATAAGTAGTAGTGCATCACACAATGCAATACTAAACATATGCAAAATATTTGTTCTATGAAGTCCATGTCTCCCTCCCGTTTTCCTTAGCATTCCATTAAATTTCCAAATGGAACAATATATCATTTATTTCTTTTCCTTGATAACAAAGATACAAGCCCATTACAATGACAACAAATGAACGAGGATCCCATTTGTTTCAACAATTGTATCAGATTCCTTACATCAAGACATATCTTTTGTAAAAAAGAAGTTATTGGCACCTCTAAATGAAAATTAAGATGAAAAATACATAGTTGCACTGAGTTTCCACACAGGTTCATAAAAAAAGTATTGCAAATGTCGACCTATCAAAGAATTATAATGAACATATACTAGAGAACTAAAAGCATATGCATGTTTACTATGCAGGCCAAAAACCCGTACAAAGCACAAAAAAACAACTATGTGTGATGCAGGAAACCATCAAAGAAAGCATCGTCACACATAGGAAACATTCCATTTCACATCGTAATATCTCTCAATGAATGCACATATCATCATATTCAAATGAAAATGAAATTCAAACAGAACTATCAATACATATAGTTTTGCATACGATAAACCACAAGTGCCCTAAACAAAACACTAGAGCTAACTCCAATAAAATACAACACCTACACTATGGATGAAGCATATATACTATTAGAAAAAAAGCACCCAAACCAATTTCATATATCCAAGAAACATAGGTGAATATCCATATTTGTAGATGCAAAATAAGAATTGCTTCAAATTTTCCTTGCAAGAATTGAAAAAAGACCGAAATGTTATTGTCCTAGGAAAACACCCTATACAAAGCACATAAAATAAAATCATGTGGGATTCTAGCAAACTGTCAAAGCAAATCCTGGCCCACTTAAATCATTTCTGCAAAAAGACAAAGAAAAAACAATAGCTAGCCATTTCCACCAGCAACACAACATAACTAATTGCACTATGCATGAAGGTATTTTCCTATACTCTTATTTTTTTCCACCCACACAGTTTCTATAAAAGCAACAATAAGATCTAATAAAATACCAGAACAAACTCCAAGAAAACATAACACTTGCACTATGCATGAAGCATATACTATTAGACAACAAACACACAAACTAATTGCATCTGCACAACAAATATAACTAAATAACCATATCTACAGACGTAAAATAAGAATCAATTTCCAATATTCCTTTCCATATAACAACCAATGCAGATAATTTCTTACCCTTTGACATATATTTGCAAAATCCCAACACCACAACTATTGTAACTCGCAACACATAGCACTTGAACATTGACAACACCTTAGTCTTTCTGAATGCCTTTTTCTGTTAATATTTAATTATCTTTTGCACCCACACTTTCTGTAAGAAACCATGACCCGCTTAAATCGCCTCTATAAAAAAAATCCAACAACAATCAGCCATTTCAACCAACAACGGAGAAGAACTAACTACGCCATGAAAAATAAAAATATAGTACCCAACACCACAACTCTTGCAACTTGCAACACACAACACACCTTTTTTTCTTGTCAACCTTAAATTGTCTTTGGTGTCCACACTTTCTACAAGAAACCCTCACCCACTTAAATCGCCCTTGCAAAAAGGAAAGACAACAACTAGTCATTTACACCAGCAACAAATCAAAACTAATTGAACCATGCATACAACCAAACTAGCTCAAAGCAAGATAGTATATGCACATGATTTCTTACACACTGGCATATATTTGTTGAAGCCCAATTTCATGTGTAGAAAACTTCTCTCGTCTTTCCTGATCGTAGCACAATATATCATGTTTGCATGCAAAGAAATCAACAATAATTTATTTTCACAAACAAACTTAATTAAAAATCCTTGCAATCCATAAAATCCCTTGCACAGAATCATCCCATACATTACACATAAATCTATTTATATTTATTAAATTTTGTCTCTACATTGTATAATAATAAATACATTTGCATATGCTCCATTCAACAATTGACACAATAGCTTCAGGAACCAATATCATCTCAGAACTTTCACATTAGTACATGCACCCTTTCCAACCATGAGATACAACTCCACGATTAAATCTATTATTAAATTGTTGCCACCAACCCGACAATAACATCTTGTTTTGAAGGACCAATCACAAGCCAACAAATAAAATTGAATTTCTAGTAACAAATTTGAACTATAGAAAAAAAGCGATATTTTTTTTGTCAACACAAAAACTAATTCCTAGACAATGCAAAATTGATTGATATAGTCTCAGGTGTTGGAAATACTAAAACAACTAAGATGGGGGGTGAATCAGTTGTTACCGTTCTTAAAAAAAAATATGACTACTGAAATATTATTAATGCTCTCCAAGTGATCATCAATATTATGAAAGTCATGAACAACATAAATATTAAACATCAATCACACATATGATATACACAGAGACAAATATTCATGAGGAAACCCATAAAGGGAGAAAACCTCTTCTTCTTCGAATGATAGAATTTTTTTTTATGTTATGTACATCATCTATCTTTGAGCACCAACTCAATTTGAGGCTACCACATCTATTTTGCAAGATGAAACTTGCTAAGAGAACCAACTCTCTAGTTTCTCTAGCACCCACTAGAAGGAAGAACCAACTCCCTAAGTGTTCCAACACCAACTGGATGGAAGCACCAACTTCCAGTCACACAGGCACCAAACTGTATAATAGAGAACAATGGTTCTCCCTTGCACCACCCTACCACCTTGGTTTTTCTGGCTGCAACCAAATGGAAGCTACAACTCCCTGTGTTCAAGCACCCACTTGAAACTCTGAGGACAATACTCCTCCCTAGAACCACCCTACCACCTTGAGATATTCATCTTTTTACTTACTTGTTGTGTCTCTGATATAGTCTATTGTAGCTGCATGTCTCCTCTACCTTCTTCAGCTTCTATTCTCTTCTCTTTTTATTCCTGCGCACCATGCTCATGCCCAGTTCTCTGCCTGATCATCATTCAAACTCTTCATCTTCTCTAGTGGTTATTTTGAATCTGTTCATCATTAGTGGGTGTTATCTTGAGATTATCTGGTTTCTCTGGTTGTCGCAACTCTTCATATTCTCTGGTAGTTACAGTCATTCATTTTTGGCTTCTTTGTCTTCTAATCCCCTTCCTTCATGTGACCACCGATGGTGACTAAATGCCTATTCAAAAGTCACTTTCTGATCTCGGTCTAGTGAGAGCTAGGTCCATTTCTCAATATGACCTTGGGCTATGAACTTCAGGTGACCACGCGATTGCAGGCACATCCTTGGGAGGTTTGAGGGAAACCTACTTTTCACCCCGTAATTCACTATAGAGCTCCATGTATTCCTTTGGTGATGTCGTGGTTTTGATTGCATCCCGCTCATGAAAAAATAAAATACGAGCATGTTCTGACCTCGCAATTCGATGAGACTCTCAATCTCATGATCTTGACACTGCAGACGGTTTAGATTTGATCTTTCACGATATGCAGATCAGATACAACCTCCCTAAATCAACGATTGTGATTTATTTCATGATCCGGGCTTCAGGAGTTTCAAATCTCAAACCCTGCTTGTTTTCGTATGAAAATCTTTCAGTGTCGATGATCCATGGACACCTTTCCTTCTCAATCGATGGCTTTGCCTCGACTCTAAAATTTTGACCTTTCAACTAGATCAACAGTTCTACAACCCCTTTCTTGATCAACGATCGAGATATCCTTCTAGTCTCTGGAATTATGAAATCTCAAATATCAAACTTACGCTCTGGATCAGATGACCCAGATTCACTTTGGATGATCCAACACTTGAGGTCTTCTTCAGACGATCTGATGACTAAGTTTACTTCAAACGATCTGATGGTCGAGAATGTATTTAGGCTCTCCAACTCTCCACACTTCAGAGATTTAAAATCTCAAATTGATGCTCTGGATCAGATGACCTGGATGCACTTCGGATGATCCAACACGTGAGGTATTCTTCGGATGATCTGATGACTGATATTTACTTCAGACAATCTGACGATCAAGAATGTATTTCAGCTCTCCAGATCTCCGGACTTCAGAGATTCCAAATCTCAAACTGATGCAGTGGATCAGACGACCCATATGCACTTCGGATGATATGACGCTTGAGATATTCTTCATATGGTCTGATGACTGAGATTTACTTCAGACGATCCAACAGTCGAGAATGTATTTCAACTCTCCAGACTTCAGATCTTTCAAATCTCAAGCTGAAATTCTCAAAGTGATTTCTCTATAGCTTAACCTTCTCACATCTTTAGAACCTAAACTAATGTTGTTCATTGATTATGATCTTAGATCGATGAATAGATTTGTATGTGATGCAACTTTGCCTTGGTTTAGACCCAACAACCCTCCAACATTGATTATACTATGATTCCACTTTAGAAAGATCTGACGGCTGATGAAAATTCACATAGTTAAGATATCAGATCTTTTACCGCGCTTATCTTATCCTCGCACTTAATTTGATCTAATGAATGAAGAGCATTCAGATAATCAAATTCTCAACCGTTTGGCTCCGCTTGTCCTATCCTGCCACTCAAAGTGATCCAACAGTTGTGAAGACTCTCGAAGCAGATCCACGATCAAGGATAATTGTGGAACAACAACTTGTGAGTGATTTAATTCGTCACCCAAGATCCATAATTTGAATTTGTGCGTTTGTTGGTGATTCAACCACAATCGTTGATCTTTGAAGTTATAAGATCTGATGGTCCTGACTAATTGTGGGATTGGAAATAGCACAAAATTTAATTCTCCTTTCGATCTCTACATTATATCCCTGTCGTTGATCTGACGATTGCACATCCGACAGTCATGAATTAATTTGACTTAATATGGTCATTTGTTAGATCAACCACAATCGTCGATATTTGGGTTTATGATATCTGATGATCTAGACCAATTGTAGGATTAGAACTAGTGACTTGTTTAATTCTTCTTTCTCTCTACACAATTCATCCTTTTCGTTGATCTAGCTTGCAGATTCGATAGTCATGATTCTCCAACGGTCCTCAATCCCACGTTCACTCATATGACCGACGTCCGTAATATTAGAAAATTAACATGGTCAATTTCTTGATCAGACAGGTGTTGAGGCTTCTCACCCTAAGCTTATGCTTTTCCTTCTGAGATTTTATCTTTGCACATTGTTCACTTCTCATCTCGAGCTTATTCTTTTCCTGTTCGCCATCATCATTGTTGTTATTTCCATCAATGACAAACACAGGCTTACTAAAAAAACATTCCAAAAATCTCCCCCTTTGGCATTGATGGAAACCCTGAAATGTTGTACTATTCTTTTTAGACCTCCAACTGTAGGATCTAGACCACACCTTTTCTCCCCCTTTGACATCAATGTCAAAGAAAACATGCTCCCCCTGATATGTTGCAGTATTGTTTGGAGGTATCAGATATTCAACCCACATATACTCCCCTTGACAGGATGGAATCTCTTAGCTTGATAACGGGGTCACACCCAATTTCTGGCGTAGATACTCAAACTGAGCTTTTGCAAGCGGTTTAGTGAAGATATCAACAATCTGATATTTGGATGGAATATAATGCAAAGAAACAATAGTGTTGGTCACCTGTTCCCTCAAGAAGCAATACTTGATGGGTATATGCATGGTTTTGGAGTGAAATACATGATTCGTTGACACACTAATTGCACTAGTATTATCACATTGAATTGAGATCGGTGCAATATATTTTACCTCAAAGTTTGCAAGTGTCTGAATCATCCACAATAATTAGGTACAACAAGTGGCAGCTACAATGTATTCAACTTATTTAGTCGATAAGGAAATGGAACCTTGCTTCTTTCTCAACCATGCTACAAGAGAATCTCCTAAGAAGAATGCACCTCCAGTCGTGCTTTTCCTTTCATCCATACAATTAGCCCAACCAACATATGAATACTGATAATTGAAAATTATGA
Source organism: Picea mariana (assembly GCA_032191745.1). NCBI lineage: Eukaryota > Viridiplantae > Streptophyta > Pinopsida > Pinales > Pinaceae > Picea > Picea mariana. The sequence goes on along the minus strand of JASDQU010033358.1, from coordinate 20,569 downwards.
TTCCTAGGATACCATAGGCAATAGTTCATCGTTCCTTTAATATATTTGAATATTATTTTGACAATTATCAAATGACTCTGTTTAGGTGCAGAATGATACCTTCCTACCATTCCAACAACATGCATTATGTCTGAACGAGATGTTGTGATGTACAACAAGTTTCCTATCATAGACCTATATGAACTCTGATCAACATCAGGTGAGTCATCATCCTTTCTTAGCTTGCATCCAATGGCCATAAGTGTGCTCACAGGTGTAGAATCTTCCATTTGAAACCTTTTCAATATTTCTCTTAGATATTTATCCTGAGAAATAAATATTCCCTCAAACCTCTGAGTAATTTGTAGAACAAGAAAAAATGGTAGTTCCCCTATCATAGATATTTCAAATTCAGACTGCATGGCAGAGGCAAACCATATTACCAATGAAGCATTATTACTTCCGAATATGATGTCATCTACATAGACCAACACAATGATCAAATCATTATCCTTTGTTTTGATATATATATTGTTGTCAATTGTTCCTATCTTGAATCTTTTGTCTTGAAGATACTTATCCAGTTTGTAGTACCAGGCACGAGGAGCTTGTTTCAACCCATATAAGGATTTCTTCTTCTTGCAGAGAAAGTCAGGGTTATCTGACATTTGGAAACCTTCTGGTTGTTCCATATAGACTTCTTCTTTTATATCTCCATTTATAAAATTTGACTTGACATCCATTTGATAGACTTTAAACTTCTTACGACAAGCATAGGAAAGAAACATTCTAATAGATTATAATCTTGCTACGAGAAGAAATGTTTCATCAGAATCCAATCCTTCTATTTGAGCATACCCTTTGCAGACCAATCTAGCCCTATTTCTTACAATATTTCATTGCTCATTCATTTTATTCTTAAACACCCATTTGGAGCCAATTACATTCTTATCTACAGGTCTAGGAACAAGCTCCCAAGTATTGTTCTTCTCAATCTGATCCAATTCCTCATTCATTGATTTAAACCAATTTACATATTTACTGGATTCATTAAATTTATTGGGTTCCACCATGTATATGAAGGTTATATGTGATTTCTCGGTGTCTTTGATTATTCTTCTCCTGGTTTTTACACCTTTGTATTTCTCACCAATTATCTGATTTGCAAGATGATTCTTTTGAGTAATTCTTGAGGGATGATTTGATGATGTCTATTGATTTGAGTGAGTATTTGTATCTTCATATGACTCAGAGTCTTCTTTTTATGATTCTTGGACCTGTTCATCTTAAACTTCATCTATATCCTCTGTTTTTGATTCAATGCTACTTAGATCTCATGCCGGGATTTCTTCTTCAACTTTTATGTCAATACAATCAACCAATTTATGCAGCCTCTTATTATAAAATATGTATCCTTTACTGTTTGTAGCATACCATAGGAACATACCTTCTTCATCCCTGTCATCATATTTTCCAAGATTTTCATCATTATGCTTGATATAACACTTACTCCCAAAGAATTTAAAATGCTTGATTGAAGCAAGTCTTCCAAACCATAGTTCATAAGGAGTCATTTCACTTTGTGGCCTAAGATGGGCTTTGTTAATAATATGTACAGTTGTATGGATTTATTCTACCCAATATGTCTGAGAAATATTGTTTTCATTCATCATTGATCTTGCCATCTGCTGGATTGATCTATTCTGCCTCTCAACTACTCCATTTTGTTGTGGAGTCCTTGGAATAGTATACTCTCTTTTGATCCCATATTTATCACAAAACTCTTTGAAGTATCCTGAACTAAATTATCCTCCTCTATCATACCTTACTGCCTTCAATATGTTTCCTATTTGATTCTCAGTCAGAGCCTTAAACACTTTGAATTTTTCAAATGCTTTAGATTTTTCTTTAATAAAGGCAACCCATGTAAGTCTAGAATAATCATCAATAATCAACATGAAATAATTTTATTTTCCTGTACCTTCCTTCCTTGATGGTCCACATAAATCCATATGTACTAACTAAAGAGGTTTCTCTATTGATGCGAAGTTCTTAGATTTATATTGTGTCCGAGTGAGATTTCCTATTTGGAAAGGTTTGCATATAGAATCATATGGCTTTGATATTTTTGGAAGATCTTTTATTGCCCCATCGTTTCTAAGTTGGATTAGATGATCAAAATTTAGGTGTCCAAGTCTCCTATGCCATAACCAACTTTCATCATACTTTCTTAAGTGACATTCTTCATTTTCTTCTTTCAAAACATAGACATTGTTTTTTGTTCTTATGCCTTTTGCAATCAACTGTCCTGAATTCACAGATTGTATTTTACAATCTTTAGAAGTGAAAAAAACTTTACATCATCTGTCACAAACTTGACTGACACTAAGAAGATTATGTTTCAGACCATCTAAAACAACACATCTTGAGCTTTCCCTTTTCCATTACTTAGACTTACCATTCCTTTACCTTTGATTTTTCCTGGTGCATCATTTCCAAAAGTTACATTCCTTATTTGTTTTCACTTAGACACAAAAACTTACTTTTGTCTCCAGTCATGTGTTTGGAACATAAATTGTCAATATACCAGGGGTTCTTTTGTCTTTGAGTTGATAGTACTAATCCACACTTGTCTTTTTCTTTCTTCTTCTAAACCTTGACATTTACAACAGAGGGATTCGATAATGGCTTATAGTTCCTTAAGCAACATTCTGCAGCTTTATGTCCATAATTATGGTAGGTGTAACATTCTGGTTCACTGAATAAAGGATCATAATGATTGTTATGCTTAACCTGTGTCTTTTTACCATCCATCACATGATTTGCAGTTTGTGGTTGTTTGTTACTTGGTTGTCTCATTCTTTTTTGTGGAAGATATTTATTCCTTGAGTGTGTTGATTGCTAATATCTAAATCTTAAAGAACAGTTTACATCTTTGTGACCAAAGTTAGAATAGA
>JASDQU010033357.1:7313-22025 GCA_032191745.1 Picea mariana | reverse complement strand
ATATAGATCCACTGTTACTCCTAGAAGAAGTTTGTTATAAATGTTTGAGATCTGAGCTTATTGCAGATAGTTTGAGTTCGCTATAGTATTTGAAGGAGCACTGTCTAAATCTGCTGTTACAATTGTAAGAGTTTTGCTTATCAAGATATAGTTCTACTGTTACTTCTAGAGGAGCCTTCCTTTAATGTTTGAGATCTGAGTTTGACTAATCTGCTGATTACTGTTTCTTCTAGATCTATGATCTGAGATCTATTATTTTGTATATGTTGTCTACTTCGACAGTCACTGCCTTTTATAGATCTATATGCTGTTTGTATCTCAGATCTAAGATGTTTTTGGCTTTGAAATTGAAAGAGGCTGCTGAATTTTAAAATTACCCTAAAATCTAACAGGATGAGATGAGATTATCTCATCCACTGATTTATTAGGTTTCCTTATGCATCCTTAAGGAGGGCATAAGGGCAAAGGAGAGGCTAATTGTTCATTTGTTCACCTTGAGAGTTTGGTGAGGAGTAGAGAAGTGAGAATTCTGAGAGAGCAGCAATCTTGGGCGCACATGTTCATGGAGGGCGCAAGGCTAGTTGGAGCCTCAATTATTTGTGGTGAGTGTATTTGCTAGGAGGAGGGCGCACTTGAGGAGGAGGGCACAAGGCTAGCAGGTAGCATTTGGAGTGGAGCTTCCTTGGATCGGGTTTGTGGGTTGTGGAGAGTGCATGGAAAGGGAAGTTTATATGCAACGGTTCTTCAATCAGCAAAGGGGAAGAGCAAGGGCACAAGGATCTTCAGGCACAGTCAAGGAAGGAGGGGGCGCATATCCCAAGGAACCATTGCAAAGCTTGTGAGGAGCTTGCAAAGTATCAGGTTCCTTTATATTTATCTTCCTTGTTGTATTACATGCTTGAAGCACACCATATATATACATTCATCTCAAACCGATTTTCCCCAGGGGGGTTTTATCTAGGGTTATGTTGACCAAAAATACCTTTGTTCATTTTCATATATGTTAGTGTTTAGAACATCATTATTTCAGCTCTAAAAGATCTCTAGGTGTGTTATATAGCTTATGGTATCCATGTGCTAACATCTTGTGACAAAACTACATGCTAGAGCACCCATTTGGCCTATATAACTGTAACGGAACAGCAAAGAAGTTACTGAACAGTTTGTTGTTATAAAACAGCAGCAAACCCTTGTTTGACAGTTGAAACTTAGAGCCAACTTGAGGTCAAAGACAGACCTAGTTGGCAGCTTGTTAGGACCTGGAAAATCTTCAGGATCATGGCCCTTCAATAATGAAATAAGAAATTTGGCCTCCCGTATTAGGATAATAACCAAGATGGCCTCCCGTAGAGATAACAACCAAAATGGCCTCCTGTACTAAGATAATAACCAACCAAGAAGAATTGGACTCCCGTACCAGGGATCATGGTCCAAGTCATGAGGGTTCCCATACCAAGGATAATACTCTTCATTATCAAAATGCAAGCAACTACAAAGTAATGATGAAATCAAATAAGGAAAGTAGTACAAAACTTACCTTAGTATACAATCAAGCTCAATTCTTGCTTTTGGTCTTCCCGAGAAGATTGAGATAGAGAAGAACTCCTCATCGTTCTTGCTTGCATTCCTTAACTTCTTTTGAGGTGGCTAAAGTTGCTTTCCTTTCTTCCACAAAGGACAATGATTTGCATCGTGACAAGGGCTTGAAACCTTGCACATCACTAGCTTCAAGTCCAGTCTCCTTGATGTCCACTAGAGCTTGAATAAGATGCACTTATAGCGCACACTCAAAAATTCATGTCAAGGATTATTCTTGAGACAAGTTTCAGAAATTTTACCTCAAAAACGAAAATGTCTTCAAACTCAGATTTAAAACTTGGCTAGCATACTTCCTGTAGCAAGCCTGAAAACTTGTGCTCAAGATGAATCTCAAGTTTGGCCTAGCTACTCCTTAATCTTTTATTGGTTTATACAAAGGATAGCTCCAAACTTTGCCCTCAAATAGCTCTGAAGAATTCGCCCAAGATGCTCTATAACTTGCCTTGAGATGGACTACAATCTTCACTGGAATGTACCACACAACTTGGTCTTAGTATTATCCCATATTTCCTCTCCAATTCGCCTTTGGACAGCTCCAGAACTCGCCTTTACAACAGGCTTATATCTGCGTCAGGACAACCTTAAATCTGGCCTCTAACTGGCCTAGACAAACCTCAGATATTTGTTGCCCATATCTGCTGAAGTTCACTCTTAGATTTACCTCAGATTCTACCTTTAACCCAGCTTCAGATCTGCCCTTTAACACAACCTCAGATCTTCCCTTGTTTCACCTTAGAACACGCCTAGAATTTGCTTCAGATTTGACATGAAAACAGGCCTCAATATGCCCAAAAAAACAAACTTCAACCTCAGTCTTATAGCCTCAGAAGTTGTGCCTTGTAGCCTCAGAAAATTTGGTCCAACTGCTTCAGATCTTGCCTATTACAGACTTAAAATATTTGCCAAGACCGACCAGAAAGAAACTCACCTTTTCCTACTGTCATAGCCTCAGATCTGCTACAAAATTTAGTCTGCAATTTTGTTAGGGGACGGTTAGGGCTCCTTCTAGCTGCGACAACCCTAGAGGGGCTTCTCCATCCTGTGGTCTCTTTTTAAGACATGTTGACCACCTATTTCGACTAGGAGGTCAACTCCATGTGCCATGAAGATATGTACCTGATGGTGCAACAGAGTTAAAGACTTGTTGGTTCTACAGGGCAGTTTTGGCCTCAGCACTTCATTTTGTAATTGGAATTTCCCCTCCCCTACGTGGGATAATAATGTAATGGGTCTACATAAATCATAGTTTAGGTTAGTTGCCTAAGACTTTATCATTAGAGAAGTCCTTTCATCGAGTGTTTTTTTTCCTCGGGTAATTAATTGGGCCTAACCAGCTTTTTTAATTACCCTTAAGTTTTTCACTCCCACAATAATCCTCCAAAGTGGTGAAAGGCGTTCTAATGATCGAGCCCTATGGGTGACTAGGGTCTAGGAATATTGTAAACTTAGTCACCGTGTTCGCCGAATTTAATCGTTCAAATTCGAAATTCGGCGAATTTAATCGAGCCCCGAATTTGTTCGTTCAAGTTCGCCGAACTTAATGGCGAACTCGATTTCGAACTTAAACACGAACTTCAAGCCGAATTTGTTCGCGATTTTGTTCGTTTTTGTGTTCATATTCGTTAGGGTTCGGGTTTTTTTCGTTTGGTTAAAAGTTAAAACCCCCCGCGGCGTGTTTGTTTTAATGTTTACTCCTGTCTCCGCGCGGTAGCAGCTCGTCACTCCACACAGCAGCACGCTCCAGTTCGGAGTTCCACGGACCCCGAGTCGCTCCAGTTCCACGGCAACGAGTCCCGACTTCACCGCGCGGCGCGCACGCAGCAGGCTGCAGCAGCCTCGGCCCTGCACTGTCCCGACGGGCCGACCCCGACTCCACACTGCACAGCCTTGGCCCTCGGCCCTCGACCCGACCCGACCCGACCCGACCCCGACTGCGGGTAAGTTTTTATTTGTATTTTAAATATTTAGTTTTTATTTGTATTTTAAATCCCGTAGGTTGCGGGTTTTATTTGTATTTTAGTTTTTATTTGTATTTGTATTTTATTTTGTATTTTTTTGTTGTTTTAAATTCGAATTTTGTTTTTATTTTTAATTTTTTTATTTTAAAAGTTTACATAGTTTAATTTTCACATTTTTAATTTTGTTTAATTTTTATTTTTATAGTTTTGGTTTTTATAGTTTTATTTTTATAGTTTCAATTTAGTTTTAATTTTTTTATTTTTTATTGTTTTAATTTTTTTATTTTTATTGTTTTATTTGTATTTTACAGTCATTAGTTTTAAATTTATAACTTTACAAGCACCCGTTAGCACTAAGACCACAACCTAATGGACCCAACTGTTAGCCATATATAAATAATAATTACTACAGTTCTTTAAGTCAATTTTAAAATTGTTGCTTAAGGCATACCTGAGCATTTGTAAATAAACTTATAAGAAGAGTATTGAATATTTATTTTTTATTTTTTCAAATTTTGTACTATGTCGAACTTAATGCCGAATTTTATCCCCAAAAATTTCACTGCCGAATTTTTGGCGAACTTCAAGCTTGCCGAACTCGAACACGAACACGAACCAGGTGACTAAGATTGTAAATGACCATGCTAGACATCTCCTAGAGTCTTGCGGAATTCCGTCGAGTCTAAGTAATTTTTTTTAATTTTTCAAAATTACCCAATTAATGGTAATTTTAATTATTTTTTATGTAATAATGTAAAAACTAGATCCTTGGGATTTTTGATAGGGGTATTTGTGCTCAAAAGAAATGGAATGAGACCCCCTACACCCTTGGACCAAGTTTCAACTCAATTGGACAAGTTTTTCTAGGTGTTTGTCCATGAGGAGTTCAAGTCAGTCCAAGTCAGCAATTTAATTGTTTAATTGACAAAGTCAAAAATGTCAATTTTTGTAAAAATGAGCAAAAGGAGTTGAGAAAGAGTGGAAAATGTTTCCTAATCCTTTTCCTAAGTTAGATAACCACTTTCTAACTTACCCAACCCCTCACACCTAGCCAGCACATCACATCATTCACTCCCCTAGGGGATTTGCACCCCCCTTTATGAGTAAATGGTCCCAACTCAAAAATTAATGGGAAAACACCTCCTTAAGCCTAAGTGTGCCCTCCTAATGTCTTAATTAGATTATTGGGTGGGCTAAAAGTGCTTTACCTTCCCCTCATTCATCCCTCACAACCCATGCATAACCAAAACCCTAAAGTTGCGCCCCCCTTGAGATGCTCAATGATTCTTAGGAAGTGACACTTGGAAAGCATCCAAAAGGGGTCACTCTTGGCTCCCAAGTATAAATAAAGGCCTCCCCTCCCTCATTTCACATCTATTCTTTCTCTACTGTTATTATGCTCAAATTTCTCCCAATCTCTCCCATTCTTCTCTCTTTCTCTTATTTGCTCTAGTTTCTTATGTAAAGCTTGCTACAAGTATTTGCAGCAACCGTTTCCTATTCAATAAAGAAAATCTTTGGAGGACAAATGATGCTTTGAGAGTCTTCTTGGTGCATCTTATGTATTGGAGGTGACATTGTTTGTGTTGTTGTTGTCTATGCATTTCATTTTCAGATCTAGAGTAGAGATCCCAAGCAAAGTATTTTACTTGTGTGGATTTATAATCGTCTTATTGTAGATCTAAGTGAGTAGTTTATAGATTGTGCAAATTATTTCATATTATCTCATAGATCTACTCACCCTTTGCTTTGTTTTGTAGTTTTGCTTCACAACTTTTGCAGGTCACTTTAGGGGTTTGAAAGGCTTTTTTTTAATTTGGAAACTTGCCTTCCTCATCCAACTTTAGCCTCTTAATTTTCTGCAATTTATTTTTGTACATTTCCACAAAATTTTTAGCATTCTAACCCCTTAGAATAGATCTTTTAAAACCATATTACTTGCTGATTTTTTTTGCAGAAATTTTATGTTGGTACTAACAAAAAAAATTTGAGTTCTTGTCACTTTTGCAACTTTTCTAGCAACCTTTTGTTTGTTGGTTTTTTGCAGGTTGGTGACATAAAGGAGGTACAGCCCTTTTGGGGCATCTAGACATCAAGCAAATACCTCCCAAGTTGGGGTAACTTTTGTTAGAATGTAATGGATGTGCTCATTTAACCATAGACAATATAACTATTGTCACCCAACCATAGGCTGAAGCCACCCCCGAGCACCTTAACCTTGACAGAGAATTATTCCGAAAGCAAACCCTCGACTAGATAGCCAAACAAAAATGGCACATCTTTCTCCAAGGATAGCACACCAAGCAAGAGTAACAAGAGCTGATCAGAGAGTCCAAACCATAACCAAGAGAGAGTCCAAGACAAAACCGAAATCTACTAGTTCCAGCAGCTGCAACAACAGCTCTCCTCCAGACTTGCGCACAAATTGGCCAACTGCAGCGTGCACAAGTGTTGCTTCTGCAGTTCTGAGAATACTGGCCAGAATGAAGACTGGCCTCCTGTATTTATACTAATTCTGACAGACTGTCTGGGCCAACTTCTCATTCTGGGTACTAATTCTTTAGTATATAATATTTCCTTTAGCCGACTTCTTCTCTTGGAGGCTAATAACCTAATACAAGTCATTATCTTGAGCCGACTTGTCTTCTAGGGTTATTAACCAACTAATTAGGGTTTCTTCTTGCTTCCGAGAATATTCTATTCTCGTCAGGTTTACACGTGGAGGTAAATACCTCCCGCAACTACCATAATATCAACACTCCCTCCTAGCTAGGGAGGTATTGAAAGTAATGGTCTTGAGCACAAACATACCATTCACTCGATAGCATCAACATAGTTGTATAGACTATCTCATGACTAGATCATGAGCACCATCAGTCTCATCAGTTGCATCATCTCTCGAAACCATACTCTATCTGAGTAATCAGACCTGATGCTTGGATAAGTCACTCACTCCACAGAGTGACACAAAAGCCATTCTTCTAATCTGGACATATGTCCTAGAAGAATAAATGCCTTGAACCGTTTTTCGTCTAGGAAATCTCTGTCCATTGATCATCCATCTAGCTGATAATCATTTCCAACACTACTGATAGTCTTCAAGGAAATCAGAACAATGTCATTCAATACAACACAACTGTGGCTATCCATAGTAGTACACAACTACAATCCAGTGGTACACTACCACACCAAGTAGCACACAGATACTTGATCAGTGACATAGTCACAATCAGTGGAACACATCCACCACAGTAGTATACATCTACTGTCTGGAGACATACAGTCTCCATAACAATCATATCATCTGATATCAACCTACACAGAAAACATTGTTATGATATAAACTGAATCATCTGGGCCATTCTTCCACTCACATCTGTGAAATCTGGAAGAGCATCTTCCCTCAAAAGGTGAAACATCAATGATGAGCTATCTAGACTATTCTTCTCAAGCAAGGAAGAATAATTGCCCCTATTTCTGAGCCTGGACCATTCACCTATCTAGGCCATTCCTCCTACACTAAACAAAGTGCAACCTGGAGAGAATGAATCTGCCCTAGGGAATGCCTATCCTTGATTGTTGAACCTAGACCATTCACCTATCTGGGCCATTCCTCCAACACTAAACAAAGTGCAACCTAGAGAGAATGAATATGCCCTAGAGAATGACTGTCCCGACCATTTCTTAAGGAAATGACTGTCCTGCACCAACCTCCAAAATGGACCATTCTTCGAAACTGCTCAAAACTGTGAGCTTCGAAAGAATGACTGTCTAGCGAGGCGGACCAGTGTTCTTGACCACTACTGAAAGTGATCGTCAAGAAGAGAGACTGTCCTAGACCATTCCCTATGTTAACCCCAAGGGGAATCGTTGTCTATGGTACATCAGCAATCCATCGAACCATTTTCATTACGAAAATGATCATTCGATCTGGACCATTTTCCGAACTAGAAAATGCCTGTCCGTCAAAAATCTCAAACCACTTTCCAAACTGGAAAGGAACTGCTCATCCTAGACCATTTTTCGAACTGAAAAATGATTGTCCACAAATCAATAACACATCAGTGCTCCCTCCCTGTAAAATTTTCAGACCACAACCCAGTTTCAATCTCGCTGATTTTTCAGCCACAATGTTTAATGCCCAAACCTAGTTTTATATCAGCAATTAAATACACAACAGAAAATTAATTTCAAAACTGAAACATGAGGATTCTGAACATCGTTTATAACGCAGAAATAAAATATTAGCAGCACATAAAACTCAGAAAATATTGACACAGATATTTTCAGTCTAACTTTGACCCTGGAAAAACCCACAAGGGGAAAACTAGTGAGAGGGAGATTTTTATTATTTAGGAGTTTCAGAAAATTATGTCACAGCATATTCATCTTCAGAAATTTAAATGACAAATTTATCTCAACAACCGTGCCAAATCTTCACATAGGAAAATGAGCCAAACTCCTCAAAATTCTTTCCAAAATTTTCTACAATAAATTACAGATCTGCTCCTCGATTTCTGTGCCTCCAAAATGTTGTACGGTCACCTCGAAATCCATGCCAATAGTCTCATCCCAAAATAGTGCAATAAATGTTGTACTGCCACCTTGGGAAACATGTCGAAACTTCCAGAAAACAACACAACGCCTTCACCTTGAAACCTGTGCCTGAATAATAGTCGTACGAACCGTACGGAATCCATACAGTACGGACTGTACTTTCTGGCTCGATTTTCGTTCATGTTTCCTACTGTACGGAATTCAAAGATCCATACAGTACGGCCTTTTCTGCTGGATTGTACCTTCCCTCGATTTATGTGCCTGCTCTTCTTGTTGTACGGCCTGTTCAATCCGTATAGTATGGCCTACCTTAATGTTGTCCTTGCTGCCTCGATTTATGTGCTAGTTTGCAGCCTTGGAATGTGTGCCCTAGCTCTGCAGAAATGGCTTCCTCTCCAAACTCGAAAATGCTCTCTTTTACTCTTTCAACAATGAAATCAACAACCCAACAAAGGGTGCGCCCTCCAACCATAATCAACCTCATGAGGTAGGTGAGGAGTTTTCCAATCCAATGGCTGAAATTAGATGAGATGAGTGGCTGAGATTAAATGTCTCTTCATTCACCCTCACTAAAGTCATAAAATCACCTTTTAATTTGCATCTCACAAATTAAATGACTAGGGCCCACATTAGGCACTTTCTCACCCCTTAGGTGCCTAGGGATGATAAACACTTGCCTAGGTACTTTATTTAATTAAAAAATTTAACACCCCCTCTTACCAAGGAAAGTGTTACTCACCACTCCAAGCTTATCCCTGAAAAATACAAACTTGCCTCTGCCCAATGCCTTGGTGAGTATGTCTGCAACCTACTCCTCTGTAGATATGTACTGTAGCTCCACAGCTCCTCTCTGGACATAGTCACGGATGAAGTGATAACGAATCTCGATATGCTTAGACCGGTCATGAAAAACTGGATTCTCCGAGAGTTTAATGCAACTTTGATTATCACAGTAAATCACAATAAGCCTCAACTGCACATCGAACAATCCCACCAGCATCTTGCGAAGCCAAAGGGCCTCACAACTGGCCTGACTGGCTGCCATATACTCAGCCTCTGCAGAACTCAAAGCCACTGACTTTTGTTTCCGACTAAACCAAGACACAACTGTTGATCCCAATCCAAAACAGCACCCCGAAGTGCTTTTCCTATCACTGACACATCCTGCCCAATCCAAGTTTGTATAGCCAACCAGACGAACTACATTTCCTCTCTGATAGTCCAAACCATAATCTACCGTACCACAAAGATACCTGAGCACATGTTTTGCTGCCACCCAGTGCACTCTCCTAGGCTCCACCATGAACTGACTGAGAGTGTTGACAGCAAAACAAATATCTGGCCGGGTATTGACCAAATTCATCAATGACCCAATCAATTGACAATACAAAGTGGAATCCACCAACTGTGACTCAGAACCATGAAGCTTCTTCCAGTTGGTAATCATGGGAGTGGTCATGGGCTTACTATCCCCCATCTGAAATCTGCTCAGAATGTCACACATACTTCCCCTGTCCCAGGAAGATGTGTTTAGGCTACTACCAAACCTCCAATCCCAAAAAGTATTGCATCAGTCCAATGTCAGTCATCTCGAACTCTGAAGCAAGGCTGTCCTTGCAGCTGTTGATGAGTCTCTCTGCCCCTGTAATGAAAAGATCATCCACATATAGCAAAAGAATGAGAGGATCCTCTCCAACCACAATGAAGTATAGGTTGGGATCCGCCTCACACTTCTCAAAACCCAATTGCTGCAAATAGGCATCTATCCTCGAATACCAAGCTCTGGGAGCTTGTTTCAACCCATATAATGCCTTCTTCAGTCTACACACAAGACTCTCTCCCATGCACCTCAAAGCACCGCAGAACCGATTGTCCCATAGTGCACTTGGGCCCTGTTGCCATCCTTATACACACTTGCAAACGTGAGCTAAGTCCTGCTCACTTAGTGTGTCCTCGGAGGCACAATGCCTAGGTTCAAAGTCCACGCTGTCACTTTGACTTGAACCTCTTCCGTCTAGGCTAACTCCTAGGGAAGCCAAGGGGGATAAACCCTAGTTACTAGATGAGATTAATATTTAATGTTCTAGGAGTTGGTTTTAATTTGTTAAAAGGTCAGGGGGAATCTAGCCTAAGATGTCAATCAGCAAATGCAAGATGCAACTATCTAAGTATGAGAGTCAAACCTTTTCCTAGGGCAACTAAGACTAGTGCCTAAGATTGGGTAATGGGGTCAACTAAGTTAGGGGGAATGCTCATTACAAGATAAGTTACAAAGTATTACAATAAGACAGATACAATTAGATACAAAAGAATAAATCAGATATGCAAATTAAGACTAGATACAAGATATACAATATACTCACAAGTTTGCTCACATGTGCAGGAATTAAAGATACATAAGATAAAGAGATCAACACATGAAGACAAGCATGCTCACAACAGATAGAGCTCCGTTGGACTGTTTTTCCATGGCCAAACGACGCAAAGAACTCAAGACCCAATCAAGAGAATGCCTCCAGGTGGATGCGCACTTCTTGAAGGATCACACCACGAGATAAAGGAACAAAATAAAGATGAAAGCTTTGAAAGTAAAGTGCTCCAGATGAAGAGATATAACCACTTTAAGTAATAATTCTACAACACATAAATGATAACTTGCGTATGAAAGTAAATTGAAAGACAGTGAGATCAGTGAACTTGCAAGTGTGTAACTGTATTGCTTGGTGTTGTAGACTGAAGAATGAATTAAGTGATGAAGTGTGAGATTAATTTTAGCCCTATCTAGATGTCAACCCAAAACTCTCCTCCCCCTATTACCAAGTGGTTGTTGGATGCTCAAGAAGTGAGGCAACGAGGCCTACCCTAACTTCACAGGTCAACCCTAAGGCCGAGTACTCCGGAAAATTTCCGTGGCTTTCCTCAAAACCCCAGTTTTTAAGTGGCGAAGATGGTGAGTTAAGGTGTCCTATTAAGTCTAATTAATGAATTTTAGATCTATGAGCTAAATGTTGTGAAGTGTGATTGAGTGCTTGTAGCTTGCTCAACAAAGTTGCCAAAGTACTGGAAATTGAAATACGTGAAGGCTGAAGCCCTTTAACAAAGAAGTTGCCAAACGAGTTCTTGAATGTTATATTGCAAATGTGAAGTATGAGAACTGAAAGTAACTTGTGGAATTGTAAAAGGCTGATTAAGCCCTTAAGATATCGATACTTGCATGCATGTACATAAGATGGAAAACTTAAAAAACAGTTGCTTGCATGTAAAGTAAAAGACAGAACCGAAAATTTAATTAACCGATTAGCGCATGCATGTGTGATAGGTTTACGAAATTAAAGACTGCATGCAAGGTAAGATAAACTGAAAGCCAAATATCCACGATGCCTCCACGAGCTCTAAGCTAACATATGTTATGAGATCTACTCTAGATTATTTTAAGTTAGGCATGCATGTAAAAACCACAACTAATCTAGCTAAACTAAGCATGAAAAATAAACGAAAGAGATTTAATCTAAAGCTTGCGAAAATAAGACAGAAAGGGAAAGAATGCAAGCCACTTGGGTACAACTCCTTTGGGCTTGCGTTTACAGTATTTTAGAGTAGATTGGAAGAAGAAAACTTTACACAGTGAGAGGAGTTGCTTGAGGGTGTGTTGTGCATGAAATTGGGCAGTATGCCCCCTTGTCCTGGCAAGAATCTGCAAAAATCAGCAAGCTATTGCTTGCTGATTTGAGATGCAACACACTCAACGATGTTATGAAATTTCCGTTTTTAGGCAGAAATTTCGTGCATGTATAAACCAGAAAATTATAGTGCTTTAATTGACCTATCTAAGCCTATTAGCTACTAAAATCAGAAATGGAAAAACATGGACATAATCAGAAAATATTTTGGAGTGTAAACGAGAAGTAAGAGTAAATTCGTGCTTGGATCTATCCCAATAGCTTCCCCTTGAAGTAATCTGCAAGTCTTAAACAAAACATGAGATGAATAGATGATGATTACAAATACTAATAATATAAACTAATTTCTATCACTAGTAGATGCGAATCATATAAGCTAGCAATTATACAATCACTAAGCCTAGCCAAGTAAACTAATTTACCCAACAATCTATCTATAATCACAACAATACTTAAAACAAAAACAATTTCACCTCATAATCATGCAAAGAATCCAGACAAGTCTTGAGATCTTTGAATCTTCCAAAGCTATTTCCTTTTATTATCCAATGGGAAGAGGTTGTGACAACTAATTGCCACAAGCCCTTCAAGAACAACACCAGTGAAGAAATATGGCAATAATGAGAGAGATAGAGAGAGTGGGATGGTGATAAACTAGTAGCATAACAGTGCAATAATGAAAGGTGAGAAATGAGGGAGTGAGAGGTCTCTTAAATAGCTTGAGAAGCTAAAGAGACCCCTCTTGGATCTTCAACATGTGTCAAACATCCGAGGGAAGACAACTCACCTGGGAAAGCAGCCAATGAAAAACCAAGCTTTTAGGTTGAAGGAAATGGAAAAAGAGGTGAAATGGATGAAGATAAAGCAAAGGAGGGGGAGGTGAAAATGGCTGGGAGAGGTCCACGCACCAATTAAAATAAAGTTGAACGCTTTCTAAAGAGATGTTTCCATCTCTTATGGAATCTTTATCTATTTTCTGAAAGGGAAGCGTGAGTTTAAGAGGGGAAAGCGTGGGGAGGTCCCACGGATCAACCAATGGTAAGTTTCCATTTTAATTGTGATGCTTCCAAGCTTTACGTGAGAGCTTACGTGAGGATGTGAAGGCGTGGAGAGTGGGGACGTGAGGGAGATACGTGAGGCATGACTGGAATGATGAAGTGGCATGAGGGAGGAATCGTATAGGAGGGAGAGGGGACCCACGATTTAAATTAAGGGAGAAGTTTGAAGTTTACGTGGGAGTTGAGAGGAAAACGTGAGGAAAAAGAGGAAGGGCGTGAGGGATGTGAGGAGTGTGGAGTCCACGTTTTAAATAAAGCATAAACTCAACGTAATATTTGGGAGAGGAAGGGCGCACCTCATGAGGAGGGGCCCATAACATACTTAAAAGAGTTATTACATTAATTAAAAACTTATTACATGCTCCTACATGCTCACGTGGGGAAGGGGACGTGAGCTATAAGGGAATGAATTTAACAATTAATTAATAATTAAAGGTGGGTTTGAAAGGGTAGGTGAAGGTTAGGATAGGTAGGTGGGGTCCTCTCTTCATCATTTGCCACTTATTTCACTTGATTTGGTCCACTATTACAAAATTGACATTTGCCCATGTCCTGGGTTTGGCAATTAAAACCGTCATTTTCCCGAAAAACACCTAAGTGGACAAACAACCTAGCAAAACTTGTCCGACTGAGTTGAAACTTGATCCACGGGTGCAAGGGGTCTCATTAGCTTTCTTTTGAGTACAAATACCCCTATCAAAAATCCCGGGACCTAAGTTTTACATTAAATACCTAGAATTAATTAATTAATTAATTCAGAACTTTAAAAAAAACCTAGCTAGACTTGACGGAATTCCGCGAAATTTCGCGCGTTGTCTTACATGGTCATTTACAACATTCCTAAACACTAGCTACCTAGGAATGACTTCATTAGAACGCCTTTCACCACTTTGGAGGATTTATTGGGTGGGAGTGAAAAACTCAAGGGAGATTAACCCGGTTGGTTAGGCCACATTAACCTCCTGAGGATAAAAAACACTCAGCGAAAGGAACTCTCCTAATGAAGAAACCCTAAGGCAACTGACCTAACATGATCCATGTAGACTTATTACAATATTAACCCACGCAGGGGTGTGGTAATCCCGCTTACAAAATTTGTGCTGGAGGCAAAAATTGCCTAGTAGACCAAACTGTCTTTGACATACTAGCATCTGATGATGCATTACTTCATGGCACATGGAGTTGACCTCCTAGTTGAATAGGCGGTCAACAGGCTCAACACCCCGGAAGAGATGTTCACCGAAAAGAAGCCAGAGGTAAGCCATCTCAAAATATTTGGCTGCTCAGTATTTATTCATATACCGAAAGAGAAGAGAAACAAGTTGGAACCTTCAGGAAAGAAGAGAATATTTGTGGGATACTATGAGGTCTCCAAGGCCTTCAAAATCTATATACCAAGTCACCGTCACATTGAGATCAGCAGGGATGTGACCTTTGACGAAGATGCAGCGCTCAAGAAATCAAGAAGATGCCAGCTTGAAGAAGTATATGAAGAGGAACCCGTAATCCCCAGAACTGCAGTGAGGGAGGTTCCCAGAGCCGCAGAACCAGTGAGGGAAGTTGTAACTTCCCATAATGAGGAAATTCTAGAAGACCATGATATATTAAAAGTTAAGGAACCTCCTTAGATGACAATCCTCCATAAAAGAAAGCCAGCTTGGGCTAGAGAGCTTATTCAAGATGGAGAGAAGTATGGTGTTCCCGAAAGAACTACGAGACAGGTGAAAAGACCAAAGCCATTCTCTAGTTATACGGCTTTGATGTGTGATCTTCTAGAGGAGGAGCCTACCTGCTTTGAAGAAGCCATTCAGAGGAAAGAATGGGCAGATGCCATGACAAAGGAATACCAATCCATAATAA
>JASDQU010033356.1:7423-22266 GCA_032191745.1 Picea mariana | reverse complement strand
GAATAATTATGTCACATGTTGAAGTTATAAATAGTCAATCTCAAAAAGATGAATTAAAAGAAAAATAAGATTGTCAATTTCCAGAATAGCTCAACTATCCTAGAGAAGATTTGGAAGAGCCAAAGATCATATGATGACAAAACTGGTCTTGGATACAATAAGAAAGAAGACACTGACAAGTGGAGCACCATTTACAAATATGGGAAAAGTTCATACTTTTCAAAAGGAAACAGTGCAATCACAAACCAATTACAAGACATGAACTTTGTTAAGGAAGGAAGCTATAGAAGTAAAACGGAAGAAGAAAATCAAATGACAAATCTCTCAAGCCAAAATAAAATCAATAATGGAAACACATTCAATGTCTATTTCTTTTCTTGTCATAGCTTTGGCCATAAAGCAATGGATTGCAAGAAAATAGAGAAATGATATACAAGAAAATCCAAAAACTCAATTAGATGTTGGAGATGCAATTTTTTTTGGGCACACAACAAAATTTTGTTATACAATGAGATGTTACAACCGTGATAGGTTTGGGCACAAATCCCAAAAATACAGGAGTTTGAAAATCCAATCCTTAAATAAGTCATTCAAGTCAGTGATAAAACCTAATAAAAGTTGGAAGAAGAAAGAAGATGACAAATCTCCAAAAACACAATTAGAAAGAGAAGATCCAAAAAGAAGAATATCTCATAGAAAGATATGGAGAAGAAAATCTGAAGGAAAAAGCAAGAAATATGATATTACACCTAAAAATGAAGAAATTAATAATAAGAACATGATGGGTGAAGGTCCTAATAAAGAATGTGAAATTCAATATGAAATAAATGAAGCCCAATAAAAGGAAGTGCCTATAGAAGAATATGGGACAATAGAAAATTCTGATGATGTCATAATTTGTTAGCCAAAGAAATAAAATACAAAAAAAGGGGAGAAGACAAAAAATAAAGGTAGCAGATAAGTTCAAGGAGTATCATTGAACAAAGATCAATTGATAAACAAAATTGGTATTAAATCAAATGGTATCAATCCTAAATTGATATTCCTGTGAAATATCAAATAAGAATAAGAAGCAGATCAAAAAGATTAGTAAGATTCATACTCTTGTTTTATTTGACAAAGGAAAGTCAGAAAAAACTCAGGAGGAGTATTTTGGTTATCAAATAAGAAAGTAATTAGATTAAGTTTTGAAAGACTACTTATTTGAACATAAATATCTCAATGAACTGAGATAAGCAGTTAGTAAATTGATAGGGGAAGAGACCTTGTCAGGAAGAGCTACCCCTTTAGAAACAAAGGGGGAGGGCCGTCAGAGAGCAGATTGATAGGGGGAGTCATTCAATTATGGCAGGCAGAGCATGATCGCAGGGGGAGTTACCCAAGTTCATATTTTGTTCAACAACATGCAAACAGATAGAGGTTGATCTTAAGGGGAGAAACCCTTTTCCATTGATGTCAAAGGGGGGGAGTAACTTCAGAAGAGAGAAGCATCATCACAGGGGGAGTTTGAGTATGCAGTTAGTGTGTTTCCCTCAATGACAAAGGGGGATATTGCTGGACATATTGTCATTGATACGTTTTCATTGATGTCAACAGTTGGTGCCATTTTGATGTGATGATAAGTTGTTATGATGATTTGTCATTGATGAGTTATCATTGATGTCAATAATATAACAGTTAGCAGAGAATCAAAATGTCAAACAGTATGCAGAGAATGAAAATGTCAAACAATATGCAGAGATTCAAGCTCAGAAGCAAGGACATTAATCAAAGCTCATAAGGAAGAGCGCATTGTATAAATTCCATCGGGGTCGAAATCCCCACAGGAAAACTCCAAAGGATTCAATAAAGAATCATGTTCATTGAGATAGTTTTAACGAGTAGTCGCGCAAAAGACATAACACGAGATGCAGAGGAATCTACAAAAAATTCTCAGGAGAGGAAGCGTATTATATTGCACAAGATCAGAGCATGCAGATATCCTTGGTTCAGTTGGAAACCAAGTATAAACCCAAAATATCAGAAGAGATGGTGTAAAGAAGGCTCAGAAGAAATGATGCACAGGAGCCTCCCATTAACATTTCGAGAGTTATATTGACCGTCAGATCAAGTTTAGTGGAAGGACAGAGTAAGCCACAAAGTGTCCCGAAGTAGATGCAAGATGTCTAATCTAAGGAACACTTCAAATAATATCCCGACCATTGGATCAAGGAAAGTAGAAGGATAGGATAAGCAAGGAAAAAGGCCTGAGATCCTGAATACCCGAGTTCCCAATAGTTATTGGATTAAGTTAATCCTTTTCAACTTAAAGACGGGCCATCAAAGCTAGAGAATACATGATGACCATTGGATAAGGATAGTGGTCAACTTCGATGCTAACCACTTTGGCAAGAATGGGTTGAGAACATGTAAATTCACCCAAATAGCAAAGTATCAAAGTCACGAAGTGAAGACACATAGCACACACATGAGGTTATCCACGTCAGCAAGGACACGTGGCACAATCAAATGGTGACAAGTGTCAAGGTGCTATTATCATTTCAGGTACGTGTAAGTCACGAATCTAAGTGACACATGGAAGCCATTCGGCCAGTGCCAAATCAGGAGTGACGTCAGCAAGTTACATCACTTCGGGCGTATGTACTTTGGGGGAAACAAGTTTATAACAAAAGTAACTGCCTGAAGCACCGAAGGCTGAAGTTAGCACTAACCGTTGATCTAATTCAGAGTGTTCTAAACTGATGATCAAGCATAGTGCAAGTATAGCATAAATGGAGGTGTTAACCAACAACAAGCGGTCATCACTGCTTTATGAATTATTCCATAGGTAATCACTCTAGAGGAATTGCTACTCCAAAGTTCTGGAGCCACGAATAGCTGAAGTTTTGAAGTGAATGAGAAACTTTCATCTCAACTCTTGATTAAGTCGTAATCTTCGATTGTGATTGAAGCCTCTAGATAAGTAAGGATCATACATTCATGAAAGATTAAATATGGAACGTCCGATCTACAAGTGAAAATCCATATACACACTTTGATGAAATCTGCTTTGGGAGATTTGAAAAGTTCCAAAGGCCTGAAGTCCCAAAGGATGAAGTACTAGAGAACACGGTCCCAACACTGGACATATGTCGGCTAAAAAGAAAAGGGGAATAATTACGATGCACAAAACATTTTTCTCGTGATAGAAGAATAAGGGAGAAAGAAGAGGCAATGCTTAAATTAATAAGCCTGTGGTTCTGCACCTATGGTCATATGAAAATGGTTTGAAGGAAGCCCCTCATACAGATTTCATCTCTGTAATTCGACAAAGAATTAACACCATAATAATACAGAGAATAGGTGAAAGATCATATATGATATGTTGACAAATTGAGGACGTAGCAGAAGCATGAGAATGATATAATGAGTCGATCCATGTCTGTGATCAACTCATGAAGACAAAATAACCGACACACAGTCATGATTAAGAGAGTTAAATCATGAGCATTATGAATAAAGGATAAAAGGAAAAATGATATTATTTAAAGTTTAATATTATCATTTAAATGAAAAGGTACAATGGTTCAATATCAAAAAATGCAATGATTCAAATTCACACCAGTTGGAAGACTATATAAACAAGAAATAATGGTGAGAAGAATGTGTAGTTGAATTTTTTGAAGTATATATAGTTATTTATAATGGATTGAAAGAAAGTTCATTCTATCAGGTTGGTGCATGTTTACAAGCTGGGTCTTGTATGAGGATTGGATTCCTCACATCTCAATTGGATCTGATATCAACAAGCTGGGACTTGTTATGAGGGTTGGATTTCTCATTTCTCAGTTGGATCTGAGAACTACAAGATGGGTCTTGTAACAGAGAGCTGGGTCTCTCATAGTTGCTTGAAGTTGAAGATATTCAAAGATTAATCTTATGTATTCATTCAAGTTAAATAAATAAATAAATAAATAAAATATTTATTCTTTTATATGTTGATTGAGAAAATGAAATAAATATGTGTTGTTCAATTAAATTGTGCAAAGTGAAAATTGTCCAAAGTTTTGTGACACTGATTCACCCCCCCCTCTCAGTGTCAAGTGTCCATTTCAACACATCGTTGAATTTCCACTGAAGGAAAGGAGGCATGACTCGATTGTTCTGATAGTTGACACTTTGAAGAATAGTTCACATGTTTTCCCCCTGCATACGATGCATCAGGCGCCAAGTATAGCTAGATTTTATATCAACAAGATTTTGAGACTACCAGACGTACCAAATAAATCATATTTGATAAGGGATTTGGTGTTTGCAAGACAATTTTGGATGAGTTTCCCAAGAGGCCTTGGGAACACCAGTAAAATTTAGTACAACATGTCCTTGATATAGACAGGTTGACCGAAGGAACGAACCAAATTGGGAAGATGTTGTTGCGTATGTGTGTGTTGGACCAACCGAAACATTGGGAATAGTTTTGGCCACTTGCCAAGTTTTCATGAAACAACAACCGTCAAAGAACCATTAAGATGGTGCCATTTGAGTTTCTTTATGAGTGACTATGTCGGATGCCTTGAGTTGGGATCGACTTGAGGATGGGGTCCTAATAGGACTAGAGAGATCCAATAATTGAATGAACAAATAAAAATGATACCAAAGGGGATGGAAGAAGCGCAAAATTGACAGAAGGGTTTGCCAATGCACATCGCGTGACCATAGTTGTGAAGGGCCTAATGGCTAGCCATGCCTCATTCTTTGAGGTGTTTCACGATGTTTATCTTGTATCTATGTGCGACTTTAGGTCAATGATCCTACGCATGAGATAGACTAAGTTCTTGGCGGATGTTGGGCGAGGGTGCGCTCACGACAGAGCTAATCTGCTTTCTAGATTGTCACATTCAACAACTACGACATCGAACTGTTGATCAGGTCAAGGTCCAATAGGATTAATTATAGTCCACACTCATCTACCTGGTAGAACGCATATGATATGCGTCTGCAGTTACCATTTTTGTTTGATGACTAACTCCTATATACTGTCAAATACTTTATTTTTGCACTTGTATACTATGAAACTTCGGGATGAAGTTTAAAACAAGAGGGGGTGTATGTAACAACCTTCTCTTACGCTCACCTGATTGGAATTATTCTTTGAGGAAACTTGTGTGCAAGTGATCCAGTTCCTTAAATGATTGACTATTTCGCTTTTGGATTATGATGATGTTGTGGATATGATGATATGTTATTTGATTATATTTGTATCGATAGGTGCTATTGACTGGTTTCTACTGAGTGTGTTGGACTTTGGAATGATTGAGGATGCCGATGACATCGATGGACCTCCTTGGACTTTGGATGGAGTCCGGGAGTGGATTGTTTATGGTTTGGGTATTTTTGGTTATTGCATATGTGTCATATGACTGGTATAGTATGATGTCGATTTTGGATTGATGACATGTTTCATTGATGGATGTAGGCTGAGGATAACTTGCTAATAACACTCACATTTGGAGTAAAGGGGTCATGCATGACAACCAAAGATATTGAGGGAGAGGTGTGGCAGCATCCCTGCCACAACCTACTAGCACTCCCATCGTGGCTTGAACTGTAGGTTAACGATTACCTAGTTCAAGAGATCCACGATGTCGTGAGGGAAGACTCTGATAGTTTCTCACGATAATTCTAAGGGGCACACAATAAGGCAGGGTCCTTATTCCTTAGAGTCCCTTACTCTCCTAGAATGTCGCCTGAAAGAGTTTTGACTCCAAGAGTTAGACGTCTACAAAAATGAGTCAAAGGGCGAATGGCACCCTTGGAGCACGTAGTGCGTCTTGAAGGGCACGTCGCATAAAAGAAACATGAATGAAGGTGAGTGGCACCCTTGGAGCATGTAGTGCATATTGAAGGGAACATTGCAAATTTTAACATTGGTGAGTCAACGAACCTAGGTACCTAGAAAACAATATGTCATTTTGACTTGGTCAACCTTAAAATAAATCTTGTATGAGAAAAGTTTAAATTATAAAATTTCCCTTAAAAACAATTTTGCTGAGCCTAGTTGAATTTAAAGCATAGGTCTAAGTAGGGCATCAGAACTAAAAATTGATTAAGAAAGTAATAAAGGGGGGATGAAGTAAATGGGGGTAAATAATTTAATTTAAAAATGTATGAAGGATTAAATTATTTGAAAGATTAATTGTTGTCTTTGTGAAAAACTTGCTAAATTCGAACTTAGACAAAAAGGGGAAACATAATTACAAAAGGAATGTAGAACATAGGTGGGAATATATTCTAGAGAACTTTCCATTTTCAAACTCAAATAAGATTTAAGAAAGGCGTCAGTCATTAAGGGAATGTGAGGGAATAAAGGGACATCAAGGAGTGTTTTTAGGAACGCTTTTAGGTGGGTGAGGGAAATTGGAAAATTAAATTAATTAATTAAATGAATTTCTGGTGCAACTAAGGGATCAGGTGACAAGTGTATGAGGGAGAATTTTCCTAATAATAAATTAAGAAAAAGGATTTAGTGTGCATTTTGGAAACTAGTCACTAAGAGAAATGTATAAAAGAAATGGCAGAGGAGGGGAATGGAGGATGACTAATATGCGTAAGGTTATGCTGCTGGAATTTTTCTTAACTAATTTTTTTCTTGTGGGAGTTGGGATGCCCAAATCAGAAGGGAGTGGTAGCTCGACCTTGCGAGGTGATCTAGGAGCTATATTCTTCTCTAGTCTTATGTGCGTGGCCCCTTTGCGGCTTAGGGGGCTCAGGGGGAAGAAGATTACCCCTGGCGTTGGTTGGGAGGTATCAGTGAGGTCTCTGTGATTAGAAAGCAGGAGCAAGGAGTATCGCTAGTTGCCGAAGAGAATCTCCAAGCCTAGTTTCGTCGATGACATTAATTTCGATAAGTTAAATGGTACTAGGTTGATGGCATGTGCATGCTTTATTTTCACAATTCTGATATCTCCTTTATTTTCACAATGGATCTAGTGTAATAAGGATTATATATGTAATTGATGTCGCTTTATTTCACAATGGATCAAATTGTAACAAGGATTATATATATGTAATTTGACGTAGCTTATTTCACAATGGATCAATTTGTTATAAAGGATTATATAAATGTGATTCGATGCTGCTCTATTTTCGAAAGGGAGATAATGGTAATTGGTTGATCACATATGCATTTTCCGTCACTGTTGTGTTTTTGATATCGAACTGTTGAATTCCATTGATGGTTATGTGTTATAGAAAGGGAATCCTAGCATCATTTTTTTTCCAAATCAAACTAATTGTAACGAAATTTCCAGTTCATTGTTATCCATTTCTCCCCTCCATTGGTTTCCACTAGAATGCTTCTAGTCGGTGTATGTATATATGGAAACAAAGATCTCGATCATTGCCAAGGAATTCATTGAATTCTAAATTTTGTTTCGGTTATTAGTTTTGCATTGATGTATGGTATGGTGTGCGTGGTGTCAGAATGAAGGCGGGATATGTAAGTTGGGGTGGGTAAAATCCTGAAGAACGGAATAACCCCTTCAACCACTAATTCTATTTCCTGAGAATAAATAGTGTTTCTTTGCTCTATCCAGTTCCGAAACCTTGAAAAAAAAAACAACACGAGGCCCTTAATTTTAATAAAGGAATGGGAGTCAATATTGGGTGGGTTTTTTTTTTTGTGCATGGTTTTTACAAATTTCAGATTGAATTTATCGTTTTTTGGTACATGCTCAGATTGTGATTATTTTGTTGCTTCCCAGAGTAGGCATTCCTGAATATAATGTACACACTCCAGCATAACCTCTTGCCAACGTTTTAGTCTTTGTCACCTTCACGATTGGGTGAGTTGATACACCAACAAATTGAACCACTACATTCTCCTGAATTTCTCTGCATTTGGTCACTCACCAAAATTTTGATTTAACACTAGCAAAACTTACCTCTACTTTGGGCAATTTCTCAATGTTTGAACTTATTTTACAGAATGAATTCTTGGTACTGCAACCCTGCGATTTACATTCAATATTTTAGAAGGTGGGCATGTTCTTCTATGCTTTTTGGGGTTCTGTAACTCTGCCTTTTTTAAAAAACCTTTCACTGTGTCTTCTGTGGAGAGGATTTCTCTCAGCGATCCATGTTTTTTCTCAGCTTTTGATCTCCCTTAACACAATGATCCTCTCTTATGATTGCATATTTAACACAACGATCCTACTCTCAGTGATCCTCTCTTATGACTGTGTTTTTTTTTAACTTTTCACCGCGTCTTCTTTTACACAGTGAAATTGGGTACTACAACTCTGCGTTTTGTTTTTATGTTTTGTTCGATGAAGTTCAGTCCCTGCGATTTGGGTAAAAATTCCCCCATGTTGAACGTGTGCCTCTCTGCATCATAGGATCACTATTTTTGGCCCAAAACTTCCTTTCCTTTTCTGCGTTTTTGCCTATCTGGGATGAGTTTCTCTTGGAATTCACCTCAGTGTCCCTTACTGCTTGGCGCATTTCCCCTCCACTAGCATCAATTGATGATGTTGTTTTATTAACTTAGAGTCAACGTTAATTTCTTTGTGAGTGGGGTCTCATTAACCTAACGCAGTCTTTAATTTCCAGCTTTGGGTCTCCATAAATCCATTAGCGTTCTGACTGTCGGCGAATCATGACTGCATAGAGTTTCCCCTTTTCCCTATGTCCTTCACTAAGTGGCTGAGTTATTCTTGTTAAACACTTTCCCTTTTTCCCACCCACTTGTGTTGGTTCCAACTACTAATACCCTTGATTTTAGTGTGTAATTTYGATAGAAGGACCCTACCTAGTTGCTTTAATGGTTATAAATTGTTATCTGCTTATTATTTAAATATACATAACTCATGGAGTGATCCTTCCCGGTTTCTTATTAGCTTTCCTTATAACTAATAGTTATATGTTATAGCTTCCTTAATGCTGAACCTTATGAAGTGGATAAAAATACATTTGGGTTATTCCCAATTTCTTATTACATGGCATCAATAGTGTTGATACCTAGYTGATATTTGATGAAATATTTAGAGCCTTAATGCTATCTTCTCTTCTCTTTAATGMTTTATTCTTAAATTCAATATTTAGAGCCTTTATTGCCACGTGCTTTTCTCCTTAAAGCTATATTATTGAATGCAATATTTGAGTCTTTTAATGCGTTATTCTCTTCTTTCTTGGTATGGTGAGGAGTTGTCTCAATGTKCCTTAAGACTCATGTGGATGGATAATAAGTAATCGTTAGTTCCTTGCACCATGACAAGTATAGCCGGGAATGGATATTTGTATGCAGTTTACTCTCCTCGCACATTGAATAAAATTAATATTACCTTGCATGCTGAATTATTTCTTTGCGTGTTGCATCGTAATTTTCTCTTGCCCTTAAATTTTATCATTTATTGTGGGCACCATTAAATTGTATTGCCTCACAAATTTTAACTCATTTTCTATTGCACCTTGATTATTGATGTTGCTTGATTGGATTAAGAATTAGATACTTTGCACCCTTAATATTAATCATGTATGATTTATTCTTAATGCTATTCTCTTGCGCCATTATTTGACGCGATGTATGCTTTAATTGCATTAATGTATTTTCATACACCTTGACTGTGGTGTTGAAGTATGGACTAATTTATAACTAGACAATTACTGAGCCATGAAAATGAAGTTAAGGACAAGTCTTGCATCATTGATTGAACGCTAACATGATGAGTTATGTAGTTTCTTTACACTTGTGCGCAACTATTATAATGTAAGAATGATGGTTTAGAATTCTTGTGTGCAATGTATAAATGTCGTTTATGACTAATTCATTATTCAGATCACGTGCGTGCCTTGTTTAGTATGGAAGTTGGTTATTGAGTAATTGGAATAATCACGCTCCTTATAGTAAAGTAGATGTTTGATATCGTGCCCTTAATTTAAATAATGTTGATTAATTTCACATGATTAATGCAAGGTATGGGTGGCTAGGTAATTATTGTACTCTCGCGCATTGTTTAATTATTGATTGATGCATTTCTTAATGTTAGATTTTACTTCTTGCGTGCAATGAAAACTTAATATAATGAATGATTGTTTGGTTATCTACTTCGAGCGCCATGAAAAATTTGTTGTACAAATGATTGTTTAGATATTATATTTCTTGCACGCCATGGAACAATGTCGAGTTGTGTTGACTACACTGCACCTTAATTTTGCGGCATGACTGTTTAGTAGCTAGTTTTCTCTCACTCATTATTTAAGTTGGCTTGTGAAGGTTCTAGAGTTATTTACTCTTGTGCACAGTGAGTATTAAATATTTATGTATGTTTGATATGATGATGGTTACCCTTGTGTCATCGTTTATTTGTATGACTGCAATGAAATTGGGATGCTATTTATTTGTGTTACTGCGTCAATTTGTGTATCTCTTTTCATTGTAATGAAGTGTCGGCTTTATGTCATGAATGGTTGATGTTGTGTTCATGTTTTTCATTAATATATTTGATGATGTGTCAATGAAGTTGCTTTAATGGAAATGTATTTACTAACGCAACAAGATTTTTTTATTTTTATTTTTTATTCTGTTATATGTCAATTGTTGTCATAACAACTAGGTCATTACATTTTATTAGTAGACAAAAGAGAAGTAAATACCTTCTCACAGTTGGCTTGCAAGAAAACAAGTCTTAAGATGACACAAGAGCTCAGCTAATCCACAAGTGAAATTGCTCATGCGTGAGGATACTTCAACAGAAAGAAATAAATTAATCTAATTCTAATTCTAAATCTAAATACAATGCATAAAGTAAAGGAAACTAATCTATCTTGATACTCAAGAGATAGTTTTCAAATACCAAGTGAAAGGATTTAAATATAGTGGATATTAAACATGCTTTTATGATGAATCTCAAGTTGTTGAATCAGTTCAAATAGTTAACATTATGATTTCCATACATTCTTTGTTTGGATATTTAAAACAATAAAAGATGGGCCATTAAAATGCATAAATAGTTCATACAATTCAATGACAATTAAATATATTTCAAATGACAAATTTCTAAGTAAATAGTTACTCAGAAATTGGATTGAAGCACAAGACAAGATTATAAATAAATAAAAAATCTATAATACTATTAGATCCGATAGCTGATCTAATAAAAAATCATTCTCATATCAAACAACAATGCAAAATATGAAATAATTGGCACATATTTTCCATTAAAAGAGTAAAATTTGCATTAACAAATAAAAGTATTTGAATACAAATAATAAACCTGATTTCATTGCTTTGTTTTACAAATAGATCTCCAACAATCCTTTCAAAATAATGATCTTTTTTGTTGAAGAAAAAGAGCTGCAATAGTGCAAACCCTATCTCAAATACAAAGATTGAATCTTGAAAAGAAAACCCCCAAATAACTTAGATGTGAGTATTCCTCTTCACCTACAACTAAAATCCCTTTACAATAGTTCTCAGAGCCTCTAAATTCCATAAAATAGGAATCCCCATACACATGAATAAATAAAGTTTTATAAATTCCTTTTCCTTCAGGTCGAATCCTCCTTGAGTCATTCAAAACTTCCTATCAATTAGCTACAAAATTTGGAATAAAATCAGCTATAGAATTTGCAAAAAACTAAATATGGATAGAACCCACCGAAAGAACACATCATATCTCCCAAATAGTTTGGTTCTGAACAAATCCTCTTACAATGATGTAATTTCCCTGTTTTTGAAGTGGTTTTTCAACTGTTTTCCCAGATTCCTATTGGTTTGTGCACAATTTAAGTTTGAATTTAGCCTCTTGAAACTGATTCGAAATCTAGTCTGACTCACTTAGGTCACAATTTCTCCTAATATCTTCACTTTCTGAGAAATTCCTTTGGATTTTAAGTAAATCGATCATTTTGGAAGTGGGTTTCAACCATTTCCTCAAATTCCTCACCGTTTGTCTGAGATATAATCTGGAAGTTCGCCTCCTGAAAATTGACAACACATAAATTTTGAAAACTCACGTTTGAATCTGATAATATTTCTCTCAATATGTTCATGTTTTGAGGAAACAACTTGTATTGAAGGTAAATAACCCAATTTGGGAAGTGGGTTTGCATCTGTTTGATAAAATTCCTCACCATTTTCTCGCAATGCAGGATGGAACTTCACCTCCTGAAACATATATGAATTTTTCAATTGAGCAAATTTTGGTGACTATAGTTGAACTATAGATTTGTAATAGACACCAATAACAAAAAGAAATCAAAGTTATAAAAAAATCTATTAAAAGATAAACTACAAGATCTCCAAATAAAATTAAATCTGATTGATATCACATATTCTAAATAAAACAAAACTATATAACTTAACTCGACATTATGTTTTGAAATTGAGGATATTATGCAAATTTGAGGAAATTAACTCCAAAATAATTAATAATCACTCAATTGTTGGAAAATTTAAATCAACCAATTAAACCACATTTTAGAATCACATGTTAATTATTGAATGATAAAAATATTCCTCGTAATCTTCTTTTACAACAAAGTGAATGTGAGAAATTCATATTAAAATTGTTTCCAATAATTAATCAAGCTGGTGTGATTTAATAATGTCCAATGAAAGCCAAACCAATCACCTAAATAATAAAATATTTACATGACTAGATACGAAAACCAAACCAAACAAATCATTTCAATGGAAAGATATCGAAGAAGACAATGTGAACGTCAAAAGGAAAAACAAGACATAAAAATCTCTAGAAATAGAGAACCGAAAACAAATCAATGTGATATTAACAAAATTCATATGGAGGGACCCATAGTAATTTCAAAAAATTATGGGGGGTGTTGCGGCCACAAAAATTGGCGGCACATGGGGAAGAAGCAATTATCTCTGGTTAAGATAATAGAACTAAATTTACCAAAGATCGAAATGAAATCTTTCATCAGTTTCTTGTACACTAAACCATTCTCAAAGCTCCCACATAAGACAGAATCAAAGAAAAATAATCTTTTAAAGATGAAAGTACTTGAATGCCCAAGTCCAAAATAGTGAATCCAAATATAGGGAATATTTATTAACTTTTAATTACATATCTACTATTTGATAATAAAAATAGCTAGGGGGTTATTAAATATCAGTATGCATATGTTATAAAATTACCTCTTTTCCCAACATTGCTTCGCTACCAGTAGGCCTGTTCAGTACCCCGACGAAGTTATCTCAGTACCATGTATGCATTTACCCGCTGCCAATGAGTCTGTTCAGTACTCCGATGGGTTTACAAACATTTATCACACATATGTGCTTTCAACTCTCTTAATCCACCATTTTGATTTATATTTAGAGAATTTATTTTAGCAATTAGGTAAAGAGAGCGAGGTGGCACAAGAGGGTTTAGCTTGAAGTACTGGATGCAATACAAGTTGAGTTTGACCCCACTAGTTTCTCTTAAACTATCAAAGTAGAGGCTTTTAAACGTGGAAGGGTGGGAGGGATTCAAAGTAAAGAATGTCGGCAATTATTTCTTTTTTAAATATTAGCTCACAATACTTGAAACATATCCCAATGATCCCCATGGATAATGATTAATGTACGAGAAAAGTTAAAACTTGATATGGATGACCTTTAGGTAAATGAAATCCTATTGAAAAGAAGAGATTCAAGATTTCCCTATGTAGGTCAACTAATGTTGGGAATGAAACATTTCCCCATAACACAAAATCCACTCAAAACCAAAACAAAAAATTTTAATCATTGCAAACAAAGAAAGAAAAGGAAAAATTTGAAAGAAAAGGTATATAAAAAACCAGTTATGAAAAGAAACTTCAACAAGACAACTTATGAAAGCATATCTCAAAAAAAGAGTGAAAATAAGAAAAAACATGTTTGTTCGTCTTAAGTTGGGATCTTAACAAATTATGTCTTGTAAAGTTGAAGTTGATTGAGTTTTTTAGTCAAATCAAAATACAAAAACTAGGTAGCAACAATAATAAAAAAATGAAGTTAAATCAGAAGGGATGAATGCAACATAAAAGTTTAGAAACTCCCTAATTTATCTCGTTTGCAATTTGATCTGCATCATTGTTTCTTTTCCTAACTCGGAACTGGTGGAACAAGGACAATGCATTCCAAGTAAGCAGGGGTTCTAGATTTTCTTGGAAATTTATGAAGACCTGCAAAAATAGAGTTTAGATCAACAAACACTAAAAAAAGATTTAAACTAAAAACCTAAAGAAAATAATGAAAAGATGGAAATAAACATATGAGACTTACCTTAAAGACGTAACTTCTTCCTATGATAAAAATTAAAGCATGAAGAAGTTGCAGATTTAATGAAGCTCATGTATGCTTAAGATCACCAGTTTATTGAATCTAAAATAAAGAAAACCTAAGGTAAACTATTCCTACTCCTACTCTAATTTAAGAGATAAATATGATTAAGTATAGTCATATTTCTAGTGGAGCCATTCAAGTTCTTTGATACCTATAAACATATGTATAAGAGGAATTAGTAACCAAAACTTAGAATAGTAAACAATCAGAATATTTTTTTTATGTACATCTACTTTTAATAGAGACAAAATAATGCTTTTATCAACATGGAATCTCTTTTGAATGTATTTTCCAACCAAGATTCAATTGTCATGAAAATGATTGTGGAATTGTTGAAATGGAACCATGATTGGAAAAGTAATATGTTGACCGTGTTGAGATAAATTAGTACTAATATGAAAAGAAAATACATTACTATTTACAAGAATATCAACAAAAACTAAGGACTTATTTGCAAGAGTTTCCTTTTTACAAGTATCAGCCCCTATAGTGTAATCAATATTAGAACTGACATCTACTTGTGTTAAAAATT
>JASDQU010033355.1:7409-24994 GCA_032191745.1 Picea mariana | reverse complement strand
TCCCAAGTTCCATTTTTCTCTATTTGATCCAATTCTTCATCCATGGACTTATTCCAAAATTCATCCTTATTGGCTTCTTCAAAACAGTTTGGTTCAATTGTAGATAAGAGTGTTAGGTTTGTTTGTTCTGGTGAACATATTCTTCTTCTAGTCTCAACTCCTACATCTTTGTTTCCGATAATATGATCTGAAGGATGATTCTTCTGTACTCATCTGCTAGGTGTCTTTGGAGACTGTTGGCACAGTGGCAAACCCATGGTTCAACGCTACAACAATGCACCAACAAAACCCTAACTACCGACCCTTTTGGCAACACCTGCGAAGCAGATGAAGTCTCACCCCAGGTAGAGGCAGGGGTGGTTGCAGGAATCCGGTGTCTGCAACCTTAGCTGGGACATAGATCTGTGATTCTAATCACTTAACAGAGCACTCAAAAGTTATATTTATCAATATTCAGTTCTTAGTTACAACACAGTTAAACCTTAATAGCACATTGTAGTATTCAACCAGATCTAGCACTTAGCATGACAAAACAGATCATATCTTAACAGATTCGGCACTAAGCACTTATATATAAGTCATATATAAAATCCATCCATATTATTAAGCACATAGCATCGACAACTCATTCATCTATATTAAAGCACTACGCACATTAACATATAAGCACATCAACACATTGCACAAAGCAGAGAAACACATCATGTACGTGGTTCACCCCCACCCTGGGGCTACGTCCACCAACTCTTCTCTTCTTTATTAGCTTCTTCAATAGGTTATATGCATAGATCCTAAAAAACCCTACTCTGCAAAGGACAGGAGATCTGTGCAGCTTGCTAGATCCTCCTTCCCTGAGTATATCTAAGCACGCAACCTTCCACAGTCTCTTACAATGACCTACACTTAGCTCTGCAAGTCTCACCCAGTATGCAACAAAGCACTTACAACTCTTGATCACAGAGATCCAACTCTAGCACTCAACCATTCATTGTTCACTACATTGCCTTAGCATCTATTTATACATACAAAATAGGCCTAAGCATGGGTGAACCCATGGGATGACATTCCCATACCCGTTACATAATCCTAGATCCCAAAAAGGGCCCTAAAAGGGGCTGAGATCCCATTATATCCAATTCATCTTGCGCTCCACCTTTGAATACCTATCAAAGTCCTAAAATTAGGTCAAACATGACCAAGAATCCTCAAAACTTGGTCAAGGGCCAACAAGCCCCCAACACTCACCTGTGACTTGTCCCGAGTCACTCTGATCTGACTAGTCTTGCTTCAAAAGCCTCGAGCTTGGATTGAGATGCTTCGACTTGTTGTTGTGCTATGGCCTCATGTTCAGTGAACTCTTGTATGAATTCTTCGTTGATAGGTCCTTCGAGGTGTTGTTCTGTTGCAGCGACAACTTGCTCCAACTCCGCTCCTGAGCCTTCAATTTCCGTGAACAATTGGTAAGCCTCATCCTATATAAGTTGGAGCCTCTGAGTTACTTCCATAACTCTGCTCTAAATAGTATGGACCTATTGTTGGGTCGTGTATTTCTCTTGGGATCACTTCATTCTTTCCACAACTGAAAGGGGCTTCAACTGCGCATGTATCATTTCTACTTGATACTTCGCCTCTTGGATATGTGACTCCAGTGCCTTCAGTTCTAGATTCTCAGTTATTTTCTTATAGGTCTAGGCACTGGGATCACTCAGTTTATTGTATTCTAGGGAAAGTAATTTTATTCTTTCAACTGCGCTTCAAGCAGTTGCTTCTCTTTGGTCCCTTACATCCTGCGGGGTGTCAGGTACAGTGCGGAGCTCTAAATCTGTTATTCATTGTTGTAGCTATTGGATAGCTTATTCAAGATGATATACTTGGTTTGTAAATCGGTCTTCATCCTTTAGCTCTAAGCCTGTCACAGAGTGGAGGACTCTGTTTACTGCTTCTTTTACTTCAAGCTGCTATGCGAGCAACTGTTCTTTCTATTGCTACATCTGTGCTTTCTCCACTTCAAACTTGGCCTGGAGAGCAATATTCTCCTTTTCTACAATTTTTCATTGTTCTACAATGTTGCCTTGTACTTGCTTCAAGGTTTGGGTAGCTTGTTCTCCTTCTTCTTTTGCTCGACGAAGATGAGATTCAACCGCATCAACTAATTGGTAGAGTTGGGCTGGCTCATCCCCCAACTCTGGGTCTCCTGATGACAGGGGAACAATGGAAACTATGTGGTTGTACTGAACGACCTGTTGCACTCCTCGAAAATCGACCTTAAGTTTGTCATACATTTCCTCCTGCTTAGCTTCTTTTTTCTCCACGATCTCCAGTGAAGCGTCGTTGAGGGTTGCTATAATGAAGTCAAAGTCATTAGTAGTAAGCACGGTCTTCATATTGGTCACAGTGGCTCTTGATTTCTTCCGAGAAGAAGGTTTTGGGGGAGAAACCTTCTTCTTCTTTAGGGTGTTAGCGCCAATTCTTGCAAGGGGGTGTTTCTCTTCGATTTTAGGCCCTTGGTGTAAACGCGTAGAAATGAGGTTTAAAAAACCCATCAAATGCATTTTATTCAAAGGCTGCAGTCATGAGTGCCAAGCGCAACACACAGAAGGAGTCCATTTCAGGCTTAAAATCAAGCGAGCGGGCATTTTGTTTTCAATAGTGAGGATCCATAGATGGAACAGATCGACGGTCATCGGGTAAGCTTGAGTCACAGAGTTGCATGAGGTTTAGTGCTTGGGCTCATCTCTAGTGGCCAAAGTCATGAAATGATCGTTCGCGATTTCGGCTACATGGCGCCTGATCAGGCTCGGTCGACATTTCGTCTACCGGGACTTCAAAAGACAGGGGGTCTCTCTTCCACTACATCGGGAATCACCGTAACCCAAAACTTGAAATGTAAAAGCCCCGCATGAACCATTTTGGCATTTCGGCTACTGGGACTTTGAAAGAAAAGGGGTCGCTCCTCCACTGCATCAGGAATCGCCGAAACACGAAATGTAAAATCTACCCAAGAGCTGTTTCGACATTTCGGCTACCGGAACTTCAAAAGACAGGGGGTCTCTCCTCCACTGCATCGGGAATCACCGAAACTCGAAACGCGAAATGTAAAATCCCCCTAGGAGCCGTTTCGACATTTCGGCTATCGGGACTTTGAAAGACAAGGGGTCGCCTCTCCACTACATTGGGAATCATCAAAACTCAAAACGCGAAATTTAAAATCCCCCCCAGGAGCCGTTTCGGCATTTCGGCTACCGGAACTTCAAAAGAAAGGGGGTCTCTCCTNCCTATTAATGTTTATGCCATTATTATAGTTCTTTGCATTTCAATAGATAAGAGCATCATAAGAACAAGATCACTGAGAAATACACATTCACAAGAGACACAACATTTATCCTGGGAAACCCTCTAGGGGAAGAAAACCCTCTAGGGGAAGAAAACCCAACAAACTTCCTTATCATAAATATCTTATAAAATGTTCAAGAGATAACTCAAACCAATACAGATAGTCCTCTCCAAGAGATGCACCACTCTTCTTCTCCTCTCTCTGACTGGTAATTGCAGCTTGCCTCATAAGATAATGAGCAAGTGAGTTGTGTGTTGGAAGTGAGGCACTAGCCTCTTATTTATATCAGACTGGCACGTGTGAAAGGTCACAACTGGTAGGGCCGACCTCTCACTCTGGGTGGGTAAACCCACCTTTAATTAATTCTGGGTCTTCCATTATAACTACTGGGGCCGACTTATTATTCTGCACTTTGTAATTGTCCGATGACCAATCCACAAAAGGGGATTTGGTCCTTATACAATTACCGACATGATTAATCCTCAATGGGGATTAATACAATAACAATAATGACATGATTAATCCATAATGGGGATTTAATCCAATAACAAAATAATAAATAAGAATGCTCTTCGCAGATACATTATTTCAACATCTCCTCCATTGCATCGGGAATCGCCGAAACCCGAAACGCAAAATGAAAAATCCCCTAGGAGCTGTCTCGTCATTCCGGCTATCGGGACTTTGAAAGACAAGGGGTCGCTACTCCACTGCATCGGGAATCACCGCAACCCAAAACACGAAATGAAAAAGCCTCCTTGAAGACAGTTGCATGGCCCTGTGGTTACATTGAGAGTGAAACCTGAAGAAATGAAGGGTGGCCTCCAAGATTTGGAAAATCGACACATGGTCACTCTCTATGTATTCAGTCTCAACCACCCTTCATGGAAGAAGCAGTTAATGAATATTGAATAGGTGGTTGAGACCTCATCTCAATCCATAAATGGAAGGCATGGGAAGGGTCAGAAGCAGTCAGTTCGTGGTACTCCGATGGATAGTTTTCCTACATAAGTTGCGTGTACAGTCTGAAGAAAGATCATGTGCACGTAAAGCCTTAAATGAGGTAGCTCAACTACCCTTTTGGGGCCGAGGAGGTGAATTTCTCTGAGTATATATACTCAGTTTTTGTATTTTTGTAAGGGATGGATGGTAGAGCAGAGCCCCTGACTGTAATGTTTTAATGAAGCACTGGTTTTCCTGGCTATGTATCTGTATATGAAATTTCCTTGTTTAATGTAAGGCAACTCTCTTTTTCATCTTGTTTCGATCTCATACTAAAAAGGTTCATGATTGAATGATTCACATGAATCATCGTGACTATGTTATGATAAAGGATTTATTATAACGCTGTTATGTTCTTTTAGTGTTTATGCTTTTGAATATAAGAAGTTCTTGTGTTCAAAGTTTTCTTCTATAGGATATTGGAAGCCCGATGCCTACAACAACCCATCGCATTTCTTCACAAAAGTCTTCCTCCTACTCACCCTTATTACAACTTACTGTATGAAGTTGAACCAAGACCTCATCTTCTTGTGCATGCCTGGCCTAGTTTCTGAGTTAGAACGATATTGTTCTGAGTTTACTTCCATTCATCACCCTTTATCAACAAATAGTGACATAAAATGATGGGCATCATGCTTACTCCTGCTGCAATCTAGGAGTGAATTCTGATGCCAACAAAGGGGATCGGTCTCATCTCTCGGTGGCGTTACTTCACCTTTCTTCTGTTCAGCTCATGTATCATTTATGTCTTCTACTTCTTCATCACCACCTCGATCAAGTCATACTGAAGTAGTCTTTCCTGAGGCACTGCTTAATTCTTGTACTTCCTCGATCTTCTTCGTTTTACTAGTTCTGAGTGTATCGTGCGCGGTTTCTGGGTTGTCAGGGTCGAACAACTCTGCAGGGTTCGCTAGAATAAGGAGCTTTGCCAACCAGTCCTTAGTGATCTCCTAAAGATCCTCTTCCATGAGCTTGTAGTATCACTGCAGCTTCTACTTATGTTCATCGGCTCACGTTGTGAGGTAGATGAAGTGTCGATCTACGCAGAACTTCATCAGAGGTCAGAATTTCTATAAGGTGTTCGGATTCATGCAAGGTTCTACTTCTATGGATCTCTTCAACTAAAGGTAGTACGTATGAAAAATAGCGTTGGACTGCCACTGTTTGTTCATATCACTCGAGTACCAAAGGGTAGCGAACTTCACAACAAGTGGTTTGAATGGTTCAATATTCGGGAAGTTCGCACCTTCACAACAAGTGGTTTGAATGGTTCAATATCCAGGAAGTTCGCACCTACCTGGAATATCCTAGAAATCAAGGGTAACACTTCATCTGTACCTGGAATAGGTACTTCAGTATTTTGTGGGTCTTCTAATATTCTTCCAACTTCAACATCCAAATCTCTAGTTTGAAATAACTTCCCTTGGTTCTCTTGTTCTTCAATCAAGTGTGGAATCGTCCTAGTCATGAAATCTTTCAACTCTTTCTTCTTTTGTTCTGCAACTTCTTCTTCTTTCCTTCTGGCCTGATCTTTTTCAATCCATGGTTTTCCTAATAGCATAGCAAATGGAGCGTTGTTCTCAATAAATTTAACAACTTCAAATCCTTCCTCTGTCTAATTTCCATTGGCACTCATAGATATCCTGGTAAGTCTTCCACATAGGGTTATTAGATTTCCTCTCAATAATCCTATTCCTCCCAATGAAGGAATCATAGCAGGCTTTCCTAGAATTTCCCAAGTTCTTTCGGTCTTGATATTCACCTGTGTTTCCTCATCCAGAACATACTCAACATCGAAGTCTCCTATTCTTTCTTCAATGTACTCTTTTTCTTTAAAGACCTTTGATAAACTGACATGTCGGTGATCATTCATGGTTTCTTTCATTTGTAGCAATACTTTTTCTGATTCTTTCTGGGCTTCTGTCATAATATCAGTTTATAAATTTGCCTTAGGGTTTTCTTGGTTCATATTCATTCTTTCAACCTTAGCAATCATTCTAGGGAAATCCAATACTTCATGGTCCAGAGCTTTGCAATAGAGGAAACTAGGTCTTCTACCAGGGCATTCCTTAGCCAGATGTCCCGATCTTCTACAACTGTAACAAAGGGTTAATCCTCTCTTTCTTTTAAATGATCCCCAACCTCTCCTATAATGCGCGCTAGGATCATGGTAGATAACCTGCAAAAAATTATTTCTAGGGTCCTGCATCCATTTGTTAGTCCAAACATTCTTTCTATGCATAGGTATAACATATATTTCACTATTCTCATCAGATCTACTCATATCAAATCCTCTTTCTTCTATCAATGCCCTAGTTTTCAAGCTAGGACAAATCTTATCAAACATACCTAGATCCATACTTTTAGAAATACAAATTTCCACTAATCTTATCTTCAGTAGAGCACAAAGCTTCCAGATCTTAAACTTTTCACTATACTTATCTTTATCAGAGCACAAAGAGTTCAGATCTTACCTATATTCTTCATATTAGACTTCTTTCTTTAGCATTGAGCTTCACAAATCAAGTAGAATACTATGCACTAGAGCAATAGATCTATGCACAAAGCTTTCACAATTTCAGGTCAGGTCTTTGTACAAAGCTTCTCTTTCCTCAGTTCCCAGCAATCACAGTTTCAGGTCCTGGAAACAGAACCATTTTATGGCATAGGGGTAGACCCAGGGTTCAACCCTACAACAACGCACCAACAAAACCCTAACTACCGGCCCTTTAGGCAACACCTGCGAAGCAGATGAAGTCTCACCTAAGCTAGAGGCAAGGGTGGTTGTAGGACTCCAGTGTCTGCAACCTTAGTTGGGACACATAGTTGTGATTCTAATCACTTAACATAGCACTCAGGTGTTATATTTATCAATATTTAGTTATTAGTTACAATGTAGTTAAACCTTAATAGCACAGTGCAATATTCAATCAGATCTATCACTTAGCATGGCGAAACAAATCAGATCTTAACAGATTCAACATTAAACACCTATATATAAGTTAGATCTAACATCCATCCATATTATTAAGCACATAGCATTGGTATATCATTCATCTATATTAAATCTCTAAGAACATTAACATATAAGCACATCAACACATTGCACAAAGCATAGAAACACAACATGTACGTGGTTCACCCCCACCCTGGGGCCACATCCACCAACTCTTCTCTTCTTTATTATCTTCTTCAATAGGTTATATGCACAGAGCCTCAAAAATCCTACTCCGTAGAGGACAGGAGATCTGTGCAGCTCGCTAGATCCTCCTTCCCTAAGTAGATATAAGCACGCAGCTTTCCACAGTCTCTTACAATGATTTGCACTTAGCTCTGCAAGTCTCACCTAGTATGCACCAAAGCACTTAAAACTCTTGATCACATAGATCCAAATCTAGCACTCAATCATTTGTTGTTCACTACATTGCCTTAGCATATATTTATACATACAAAATAAGCCTAAGTTGGGTGAACCCATGGGCTGACATTCCCATACCCGTTACATAATCCCAAATCCAAAAAAGGGCCCTAAAAGGGGTCGAGATCCCTCGATCTCCGCTTCGTCTTGCGCTTCGCCTTCGATAGCTTGTAGAAGTCCCAAAATTAGGTCAAACATGACCAAGAATCCTCAAAACTTGGTCAAGGGCCAACATAGACACTTGCTGAACTTGCTCTTTTGCTTCTTTCAGATTCTCGTCATCTTCCTCTTCTACTTCTTTTTCATCTTCTGCTTCCTTTTCAAAAGGTTGTTCCATTGATTCATTTTCTTCTTCATTTGATTATGGTCTGCATGTTTCATCAATTGTTACGTTGATGCTTTCCACAACTTTTTTCAATCTCAGATTGTAACACTTGTATGATTTCCTTTTACTTGAGTAACAAACAAGTACTTCTTTGTCCACACGAGAGTCAAACTTTCCCATTCTACCATCTTCTCTTTTGATGTAGAATTTGCTTCCAAAAACTCTGAAGTGATTCACATTTGCTGGTCTTAATTTCCATAGCTTGTAGGGAGTTTTGTTAGTGTTGTTTCTGAGAATTACTCTATTTTGAATGTGAATTGTTGTATGCACTGCCTGTGTCCAAAATATATATGTCAATTTGGAATCCATTGGCATTGTTTGAGCCATTTCATGTACGGTCATGTTGTTTATTTCAACAAATCCATTATGTTGAGGTGTCCTAGCACTGAAGTATTGCCTTTTTATTCCATAACTGCTGCAATAGTCCACAAATTCCTTTGAAGTGAACTCTCCTCCATTATCAGATCTCAAGCATTTGATTTTTGAATCCATTTCATTTTCAACCATTTCCTTATAGATATTAAAGTTTTCAAAATCTTCTCACTTATTCTTGAGAAAGAAAATTGCAGTCATTCTTGTATAATCATCAACTAATAACATAAAGTATTTCTCACCTTCTAAACCCTTTGTTGTAGTTGGTCCAACTAGATCAGTGTGCACAATTTCCAGTGGTTTTGTCGTTGAATATTCCTTTGATTTGAACCTGGTCTTTGTTTTCTTTCCTTGTTGACAATGCTTGCATAAAGTGTTGATTGGTTTCATGATATGGGGCATTTATCTGAATGCTTCTCTTTTGTTGACTTTAACAAGGTTATCAAAATGTATGTGACCCATTCTTCTGTGCCATGGCCAACTTTCATCTTCCTTTCCTGGAAAACACTTTTCATTTCCAGTTTCACTTAACACATATGTTTCTTGAAGTTCTTGCAGTTGTAGCAATCAATTTTCCTGAACCTTCTTTTCTTATCTCTCACTTTTGTGAATCGAAAGTAAGTTTACGACCTTGGTCACAAATTTGACTCACACTTAGAAGATTATGTTTCATATCTTCTACTAGTAGAACATTTTCTTCCTTTGTATTCTTGTTCCCAATTCTGACTATGCCTTTTCCAATGATTTTATCTCAATCATCATTTCCAAAGGAGACTGATCCATCTCTTTCCTTTCTTAATGTAAGAAACTTGTCTCTATCACTTGTCATGTGTTTTGAACAACCATTGTCAACATACCAACCACGTTTATTCTTCTTAACTTGTAGAGTGAGTGTGCATTCTTCATTGGTATATTGATTCTTCTTTCTTATCCATGTTCTTTTCTGAGGTTCCTGTCTGTGACTATTGTTATTCTGTTGCTGTTCTCTAGGAGGGAATGTCATTCTGCAATATTTGCAATGTCATGTGTCTAAAGTTGTTACATTTGTAACATTCCACTTTAGTGCTCAAAGATTCAAACCTGTTGTAACTTATTCTCTGTGTTTCACTAGGCCTTCTTGGATAACCCTTTTTGTATGACTTTCAAAGTTGTTTATGTTCCTGTTGTTAGCTCTACAATTCACAGCTTTATGTCCAAAATTATTACATGCATAACATAAACCAAAAAATATAGTTTGATACCTGGGAGTTGAAGATATTCTGAAAGGAGGTGCTCTTATGAATCCTTCTTCTTCTTGAGGCCTATCTGTATATTGTTGATTATGAAATCTGAATCTTCTCGGTGGAGGAGTGTCCCTGTAATCTTCCTTGTATATCTTCCTATCCCCTTTGATTATTTCAGTATAGCTTTTTGGATATGTTTCTTGCTCTATTGTTTTGGAGCTTGATTCCTTTTCTTTCTGATTGTATCCAAGTCCAGACTTGTCAAGATGAGATTTTTTACTGCTGATAATGTCATCAAAAACTTTTGAGCTATTTTGCATATTTTTCTTTTGAATATCCTTTCTTAATGTGACAATATATGTTTCCAAATTTCCAATGATCCTGTTCTTTTCTTCTAGCTGTTCTTTGAGGGCTTCTTCAATTATTTTATCTTCTTCTATTTGAACCTTCAAATTTGTGATCATTTGTTCTAGTTCTTGAGTGTCTTGTTTCTTGTCTAGTTCCACTTGTAGTTTCTTGTTTTTCTTCTTTTCTCTTTTGATAACTTCTATGGCACACATCAATTCTTTTCGGTAGTCAACTTCAGCCTCTTCAATTTATTTTTCGACTTCTTCATATTCATCTTTGGATTATTCATATTCTTCTTTGGAGCCTTCTTTATCAGAGTCTTCTACTGCCATGAATATAACTCTTCTTGTCTCACTGTCACTGACTTCATCTTCATCTGA
The DNA here is from genome assembly GCA_032191745.1 of Picea mariana. Taxonomy (NCBI): domain Eukaryota; kingdom Viridiplantae; phylum Streptophyta; class Pinopsida; order Pinales; family Pinaceae; genus Picea; species Picea mariana. The sequence continues at coordinate 14,532 of JASDQU010033355.1, read as the reverse complement.
TGATGAGCTGTCTCCTTTGGTGCATAAGATTTTCTTGAAAATTTTCTTTGTATTTCTTTTGCCTTTATATGTTTGTTTGCCTTTTGAGTAACCTTCATTGTTTCTCTTCTTCTTATGAGGTCATTTGTTAGCAAAATTACCAATACCATCACAATTAAAACAAATTAAAGGAATATTACCTCTATACCTACCACTGGTTCCCTTGTTCAGTATTTTGACGAAGTTTGCCACTTCTTCATCATCTTTTAAGACGTCATTGTTGTTGCTATGTTCTTCTTGTTGCTTTTCCTTTTTCTTTAATATTTTGGATGATTTGAAAGTTGCTTCTTTTACATTCGGATTTTTTTGTTCAGTTTTCATTTCATATGTTGTGAAGATTCCATGCAGTTCATCTATGCTTATTGAGTTTAGATTTGATCTTTCTTCTAGTGTTGATATCTTAAGGTCAAATCTCATAGGAAGAGATCTTAGTACCTTTTGAACAATTATAGATTATTCGATTTCTTCTCCCAGTCCTATGATTTCATTCAATGTTTCATCGACTCATAAGAAGTAGGCTGCAATATTCTCATCTTCCTTCATCTTTAGTTGTTCAAACTGACCTCTATAAGTTTGAAGCTTTGTTGCTTTGACTTTTGAATCTCCTTCATAAATATTTCGAAGCTTGTCCCAAATATCTATAGTGGATTTACAATGTGCAACTTTGGTGAATATCGTTTCACTGATACCATTCATAAGTGCATTTGTGGCTTTGGAATTATTTTGACCGAGTTTCACTGCTTTTTCATTTGTTGGTGGAACTTTTGGTGCTATGTATCCATCTACAATTTTTTTCCAAATTTCAAATCCCTGTGCCTGTATATATGTCTTCATCCTTATGCTCCAAAAAGCATAATTTTTTCCATCAAACTGTGGTATTCCATTTTTATACAAGTTTTTTCTCTTTGTGATCTACCTTTCAGTGGTTAAACTGATTTCTGAAGGAACCCACTCTGATACCAATTGTTGGATTACTGAGAGGGTGGGGTGAATCAGTAATAGAGAAATTATAATCCCTTTTAAACCAAATAATCTAAGTGTTATATCAATGTAGAGTTATCATCCAATAATGAGCAATGAAAAAATGAACAATCATAGACATACAAAGTACACCAGTGTTTTACATGGAAACCCAAAGCGGGAGAAAACCACAGAATGATTTTTCTTATATGTCTTGAAGAATTACGTTCATTGGAAGCACCGACTTGATTTGTTTTCTAGCTACAATTGGAAGGAGGCTCCAAACCCCTATTTTATCAGTGTACAACTTGAGGGAAGGTCCAACTCCCCAATTCTATGGCTATAGCTAGAAGGAGGCTACAAACCCCTATGTTCTCCGACTACAACTGGAAGGTGGCTACAACCACATGTCCTTGCCTCGTCCAACTGCCCTGAAGTAGAAGTAGAATGATGGAACCACTGTCACACTATCACTGTGAGATATACCATTGTAAACTTGTACCAAACAACCTGTAATCAACCTTGATGAATTCTGGCTTATTCTAGAAAGAGAATTTATAGAGCGTGCCCTGCATGGAATATTTGTTGAATGGATCTTAGAAAACATCATCAAAAGAATTTATCCTCCCTTGAATTTCGGTCTTCTTTTCTTCACCTTCCCTCTGAAATTTGGCTTAGATATCCTTTGGTTACCTTAGAAACCTATAGATATTCAATATGATCAAGTGTTTATCTAAAATGAGAGAGCCTTGCCTCTTATTTATACTCTCCAAGTAGCTTCCTTAAAACCATCTTCTAGGTCACTTTGCCCACTTTCCTTATTTTAGGGTTAACCCACTTCTAATTTCTCCATAAAATTTATTATTTAAATAATTTATTTTGTATTCACTTTGAATTATAGTACACTCATCACTTCAATTTATTATTTAGCTTCTAAAATCTTATAAACCATTTTGACTACTTTGACCTTTTGGGGCATCTAGATGACATATGAGGGTCCTCCAATTTCGTAAGGCCATAACTCTCAAACCGTGAGGAGTTATGTGACGTTCCACATACCACCAAAAATGGAAAGACATGTACTATCCATATAGAATAGTATTCCCTGCAAATATATCAAACGCATACCATTATCCATCAAACAAACTTGGTTCCATTACCCAAACTTGGGTTCTCCAACTTCTCATGGCCATAACTCTCTAACCATGAGGAGTTATGTGGCGTTCCACATACCACCAGAAATGGCATGACTAGAACTATCCATCTAGGATAATTTCACTGAAAAATTCACGGACCTTCATCTCATTATTCCACAAATAAACATGGGTTCTCTAACCATACTTATAGGATAACTCAATCCTATAAAGGGACCACTTTGGAGTTCATCCATTTCTATTTATTATCAACCATGACAAGACAATAATGAGTCATATTTACATCAAACAAACTTGGGGTCCATTACCCAAACCTTTGTGTTGCCAGGCTTTCTTCAAGGGTTGACATCAATGGAAACCAACCTTAATCAACATCATTATCATCACAACAATGTATATTATCTTCAAGAGATTCTTCAAAATTTTCATCCACATAGTTATTTTGGAAGGGGGGTTTGATTTGTTGATCACCTTGATTTATTTAGTCTCTCTGTCTGATCTGTGGTACAGGTACTCTTATGAAATTATGATTTATGTGTTGAAGTTCACCTTTATCTCTTATGGAAGGTTTTTTGTCTAAGGAAAACTTTTCCACCAACCTTTCCATATTTTTTACCATTAGATCAAATTTTGCATCTGATGACTGGGAAGTTGAGGGTGGATCTTATCCTTGAACCTTTTTCATATCAGTTTCAGGATTATATTTAATCTTTCATGATGCCATCATATTTACTTCCACTTCAATTGCATCATTCATCATGTCATCTAGTGTAGTATATCTCCTCCCTCAGTAGTAGGGAAAAATCATTGTCAAAGGAGTTAGCATAACGAAGCTGGGAAACTCCAGGAGGGGGTTTTAATTAAGCAAGAATTGAATTATAAACCCTCATGAATCTAGTTGAAAACTCCTAAATTGTCTCATTGGGTTATCTTTTTATGTTATTATATTGAGTCAATAGTTGGAGAGGATTCTTCTTGTCTCCCCATTTTGCAAGGAAGGTTTCCTCAAAGGATGAAAAATTAGGGATACTTTCTGTTGGAAGAGCCTTACACCATTTTATGACCTCACATGAGATACTTTTTGCAAACAATATCACTTTTACATCTTCATCATCTACCTCTTCAAGGTCAGCAAAATCATTAAACCAATCTAAATGTCTTTGAGAAGAAATGCTCTCTTCTGTATCATATGATTTGATTCTTTGATTATAGTTTTGAGGTAGATCATGCAATTGAGCATGTAAGATAAGGGAATCATATCTTATTGCCATGGTTATAGGATGATTTTGGACTGGTTGAAAAATCCGAGTGGGAATCACAACAATTTGAATGGGAACAACATAAATGAAGGATTGCAATTTCTTCTCATCAAACAAAATTTCAGTAAAGTTAGATTCTGATCTATATATGAACAAAGTATGCTCAAGTTTTATATCAAAATCAAGATCATCAATGTTCTTTACTCCGTCCTTAGGAAATGATAAATTTCTATCCAGAACAATACCCGAGTCATATGAATTTTATTTTCTTTTATGTAAGAGTTTCTCAGGATTAGCCACAGATGCTATAGGTTCTGGATTTGGATTTCTCCTAGTGTAAATTTTTTTGGATCCAGGATTTCTCAATAAAATTATTTTTTTCTACTGATCTTAAAACATGAAGTCATCAGGGTAAATGTTTTTAGCCAATCTTATGTCTGATTGTTACCCTCAGGAATCAAATCTGAAACTTTAGTCGTCCTTTCCCAGAGAAAATTTTCACTTTTTGTTCCTCAACAACGATGCCAAAATGTTAGCACTGTGTAAATTTCTTGGCTGAGGAGGAAACTCACAAAGGTAACCACTAAACCACTTTAGAACTGAAAACTAGCCTTTTTATTTCAGAGAGGGATATCTCTTGTCACTTGGTCTCTAAAAGATATATTTCTTTGAGGATCAATGGCTAGGTTTTGAAAGAGATTTTTATAAGGTTTGCTTGAAAGAAGGAAATGAATCTGTTGGGCAATGGAGTCAATCTTTGAAAGCAAATGAAAACAATGTCTGGTATGTGGAACTCACAACATTCAGAGCACCATGAAAGATGAATTCTGAAGAGTTAAGAAAGAAATAATAGTGTTCAAATTGCTTGAATCTAAAGCATCATTTTCAGATGAATTTCAGACCATTTGATATCCAATTTAAACATATAATTATATGCAGGTGAAAGATAAAGAAAAACAAGAAGTACATACATGAAGAGAACACAGTCTTCAAGTCACCACCACTAGAATCTTTGGTATGAAAAATCTCTAGACATCTGCACTAGTATTTTAGTCAAATTTGGAAAATTTGTACAGTGTTCAAGACAAAATATCCTTTGTGCTTCTGCCAACACTTTGCACATTCAAAATGCTCAAATATATAAGAAAACTAGCTCCTTGTGCCAGAGAAGTTGAATTTCACTATTGTTCTATAATTCTGGATCTGATTACATAAAAAAGAGAACAACTTCTAAAACACTTTCTAAAAATAGAAAATTCACCTTGACCATATTAATGCATACAATATTCTTTGAAAAAAGGAGATCTCCAACATAATTTAAAGTTTGAGGCTGTTGTGAGTCATCAGGGACAGCTAGAGATGAATCTTGGGTTGATCTGAGCACTCACAAGGCTCCCTGTCACCTTTGTGTAGAGAGTTGTTGTGACACGTTGTGTAGCTGCAATCTACAACAATTGCGTAGCGAGCTTTACACAACGTGGTGGATATCTTCAATAGACTTTGTTTAGGAGATGGCTGCAGCATTGCTCAAGGCTGAAATTCATTGTTATATCACCCAACAATCATTTCCCAATGTTGATTATCCTTCTATGTGCTTAAAGTACTTGTGTAGTGTGAGATCGCTACACAAGTTCTGTATAATGCAATTTTCCAGCAAAAAACTCAAAACTGATTAGTAGCTCTTCAAAAAGAAAAACTGTGAGAATATGAAACCTATATCTCAACCACCTCTGCAAGTAGGTCCAATTTCCACCTAGCTTCATCATCTACCTTCGTCCTTTTCTTGAGAGACCTATTTGGTTTTTTCAATGAAAAGTTTTGTCTCTTCAAGTTACCCACTTTCCTAAACAACAATGTATTTCTTATCAACTTTGACTAGGAATTTGTGAGGGATGCAAAAGCATTGTTGATGGTTGGTCCGCACTCCTTTAAGTGTCTGTAAAACCTTAGATCTGATAATATTTTACTTTCCCTGAGAAGAATGATGTTGGATCATGTTGTCATCGATGCCAATGGTTTGATTGATTGATATCATTGATTGATGTCAAGTGATTGATTGATGTCAAAGGATTGATTTATTGTTGATTGATGTAATATAATATGTATTGTCCTTGATGCTAATGCATAGATGAAGATGGATCTATGAGTTGTCATTGATATGATGAAGATGGATCAATGAGTTGTCATTGATACATGATGAAGGTGGATCAATGTGGTTTCAATGGTATATTATGCATTGTGGAAAAATGTATAGATGACTCATTATTGTCTTATCATGATTGATAAGGTGCACAAATGGATGAACTCCAAAGTGGTCCCTTTATGGTGAAAGCCCTCACAAGAAGATGCTTTGCGGATTTAGTTATCCTAGAAGAATGGTTGGAGGACCCTTGGTCTCATCATTTTCTTATCATGATTGATAAGGTGCACAAATGAATAAACTCCGTGGAAAATAGGGTTTGTGGCTAGTCCTGAAACTAGTCAAAAACAAGTGTTTCAGGTAAAAATGTCATAACTTCTTCATAACAGATCCAAATTAGGTGAGAAAAAATGTGTTGGTTAGGGTACAGTCTGTAGTATTTTTTGTAACAGTTTCATATCAATTCAACGAATATTTTGTGTGGGGCACGATCTACAAGGTCGCTCTCTAGAATAAGACATAATTCAACAAGGTATGCCATTTTTTCTATAACTCCTTTTTTGAGAGGTTCCAAGAAGTTCCACCCGGTGGAATTGCATAAAACACAATGAATAACATTTTTTAACAATTTTAGATCAATTCAACAAACATTTTGTGCGGGGCATTCTCTACAAGGTCGCTCTCTAGAATAAGCTAGAATTCAACAAGGTATGCCAATTTTGCTATAAATCCTTTTCTGAGAGGTTCCAAGTAGTGCCACCTGGTGGAATTGAATAAAACACACTGAAGAACATTGTGTATCAGTTTCAGATATTTATTCATTACAGGTAAAAATTTATGATTATTTCAAGTTGGGGTTGTTGACTAATCCAAAACTAGTCATGGTTGAGACAAGCAGTTGATGAGTTGGCACATACATGAGGTGTATAGTTGATGATGTTGGTACATATTGATCAGTCATTTTTGATGTGTAGTTGACATATTATTTGTATATACTTGGTACATGGTTGGATGCACTTGTTTATGGTACAGGTTGATTACAGGTTGTTTGGCATAGGTTGGTGCATGGTTCATGCACTTGTTTATGTTGACAGATTGATATCTGTTGAGGATTGTTGCCTCATCTCAGTTGGTGCTGAGAATGTAAGCTGATTCTTTCATATAGAGATGGTTCTCTTGTAGAGTTGTACTCTATTCAGTTGTTGCTGAAAAACCCTCGGATTGAAGTCCATAATAAAAGGAACAATTGTACATGCATATTGTGTTCTTTCTGTTCCTTGTGGAGATGATTTGTTGATGATATGTTGCTTATATATATTCACGTCTAACTAATTATAAATGACAACACTGAGTAATGAGAAAACGTTGAATGTTAAGTAAGGAGTTTTTGTGTAAGAGGGAAGTTTTGGGAAAAATATCCCCACACTCATTCACCCCCCCCCTCTAAGTGTGGTAGGTGTGTCCAACAATTGGAATCAGAGCGGGCCTTCACTACAAGCCTTAACAAGCTTGAAGGAGATCCATAGACACACAAACGGATGATGAAGTTTCAATCCTTGATGAGGAAAACT
>JASDQU010033354.1:12840-26159 GCA_032191745.1 Picea mariana | reverse complement strand
GAATGAACATTTGACCAACATCTAGTCAATCCTAGATTAACTACAAATGTAGACTTCTAATTGGTCAATCTCTAGCTTATGTGAATAGTCACGATTCTCCCATGGTTCCAGGATACACCCATTCAAATTTCCAATTAACTACACATATGAACTTGAGTCATGTACATTGTAAAGAAGGACCCAATTCACACACTTTATATTGCACTGTATTCCTGGAATTATGATTCCTCACAACCCCCCATCTACATCACGATTCGTGAGCATCACTTGGGCTTGAACCCTTTACCTCTATGTGAGTACCCACCACTGATATCACACACAAGGCCACCAAAACTATCACTCTGTAAAATCTCGTGGCCACTTTAAAAGTGAGCCAAGTGGTCTTCTATTCGATTATGACCAAGGAATTTCATCATATAATATCTATCTATATACTCCATGAACAATGTTATTGTGTCACTTACTTGTTTGGTGACCAGTAAGACACCATGCAATCCAATGATAGGGGCACCTTATTAGGGATTTCCACCACTTCACCTAGGATCATTCCACACCAATTGATTTTCGTGGGTGGACTCATTGTGCATCCTATCTCATGCACAAACTCACACAGTACTTGCATGATAGATTCTAGGAGAGTGTACCTGGTGCTTGCATCTAACACCTTCAATCTAACTGATTAGTTAGAGCTATCATGAAATATACACATTTAGGTAGGCGATCATCATATCCATGAACAAAGCAAGCTTTATAGTTGACAAATCCATCATATATTACCACAATTTTAGTATATTTAGGAATTCAAGCAAAAAATCTACCCATATACGAATAGATCTATCCTCTTCCATCTCCAAATTCCATCCCAAATAATTTATTTTCACTTATAAGATAGTAGTCCATACGCTCGGGTGGATAGATTCAAAACCTCAAGAACTTCATAGTCATTCTACAACCACTCTCGTGAGAGATTTCAATCTAACCAAGCTTTGATACCACATGTTAAAAAATATCACAACTAGATAGGCACAAGAAACACACACAAATACATAGAGCCAATATTGATCTTGGAAACCCTTAACCTGGAAAACTAGCAACTAATAGATATCTACTAACCTTGGCCAAATTGATCAAGACATAACAAAAACCATACCATATGAGGCATACTACAATTGATTAATCCAAACCATTAAATAGGATTCATCATATGTAATACCATTGGCCCATAAAACACCAATGACAAACCCATCTATGACCAAATCAAGGTTACATTAACTATTCTATGATTGAGTCAAGATTAACCCAACAAATAGTGTGTTGTTTTAATGGAATTACAAGTCATATGGGTTTTGGTGGATATTCCTTAGACGATGATGCTAGATGTAGGTAAGAAGAAATGGTAACAAATTGCAATTGATGAAGTTAGAAACAACAATAAGACCCCAATGAGTTGTAATTACATATTTTATGATTGTTATATAATATTGAAAAAATATATTTATTTTATGAAGAGTTTCATTTATAATTCTAATTGTTGGTTTTTTTCCTAGGTTATATTGTTGGGGGGAAACCCCTGAGTACTTCCCCTCATTTAGAGGATGACACCTAGGGTAAACCATATAATATTCATGGTACACAACTGGTCAACAATAGGTATCGAAGCCATTAAACTATACACTCATTAAGATATCAACATGTCACTTGCAGGAGTTGAACTTGGGTGGGGAGGATAACGATCATTTCTCCCAACCACCCGAGATAAACCCAATTGACAATTCTAATTGTTGGTTACTGTAATCTATTTTATGTTTTAGAAATCCTTGTTAAAATAAACTTACATCATTTCTAAAGTATATAATTGAAAAGAGAGATGACACCTTTATATGGATTACTTGCATTCGGTGCAGTGGGGAGAAAGTTCCAGGGGTCTTAGTCGTAATAGATTTGAGCATGTTAGCCATGGTAAGATTGATCCTGCATTTTTCAAAGAAGTTTAGATTGTGATTGAATCTAACATACTACATTTTTCATGTCACTTATTCATTCCATGACATGCATATTAATGTTTGAACACAAAGTACAGAGACAAGGATGAACAAAGATGAAAATATATCTCATTAACATAAGATAGAGAAAATGTATTTAGTTATGATGATATACAAGTTACTAATGAAGGATTAGGAGGATATAGCATATTAGGTGAAACATGTTGAATTAGTCTTATATGCACTCACTCATATTTTTAGTCCTTCCCCTTTTACATTTCATTATGTATCATTACTGAATTTTATAGGTGACTTCATTTTCTATGGTTTTGAACAAATTTAGTTAGAACATCACAAATATTGTTGAGGAAGGAAAAAACTATGAAAAAGACCATCTAATATCGACAAATATATATTTAAGAAAATCCTGAATGATTTCAAAGAGATTGAGAGAATTGTTGAAGAGAAGCAAGAACAAGGAATGAACCTTGAGACACCACACAAAAATCCACAAAGGTAATAAATAATATATGATTGTGGCTATTGATTTTGATATGCTTGTAGTTATTTATTTTGATATGTTTTTAACTTGTTATATTTCTCTAATATAATCTTGTAGTACTATTGACCTACTTTTGTGGTCATTAGTTGGACATCGATAAACTTAACTAATCTTATTTTTTCTTGTGTACATGCAAAAATGGATACAATAAATTAATAGTTACACACTATTCGAGTCAAGGTAGGAGGTCCTTGGTTAGAGGGAGCTTTGTAAGTTTATCAATATAATCTAATTTATTATGATATTAAACTACAATGACAAGGGTGACTTTAAGGAATTAAAGGATATTGACAACTGTTTAACTTATATGTATTTTTAATACATCTTCAAATGTTAGCAATTTTTATTTTATTTTATTGAACCCGTGTTCTTTTATTATGCTTTTACAAAGTGAGGATGAGGAGAGCATTGAAAATGGTTCAATCAACTTCTGATGTCAATTTCATTTCATTTCCTTATATGTGGACAAATTTTTCAAGGAATGTTGTATACAAAGTTTGGAATTTCCCTAGTGTGACACTGTACCACTTATATGCATTAAAAATTACATGGTCATTTTACAATTTAATTTAATATCTCATCATCACATTTATATGTACATGGTTTTTCTTCCATGGTGTAAAATTGATTGAATATTAGTGTACTAAAATTTCATGATTATGTGTATGGATACATAGGTTTTTTCTCTAGTCATGGTGTGATATTGACTAAAATTGTTAGTGGGGTAGTGCATTTATATATACATGGTTTTTTCTCTCATGAGCAGTATGTTGTGAAATAAACAATTATACTAGTCATCAATCTAATCAATATATAAATATTATGAAATTAGTAATTGCAAAAAATAATTAAAATCAAGTAATCAATAATAATTACTAAATTGACAAAAATAATAACAATAATAAATTAAATAATCAATAATAGTTAAATTAATCAAAATAATTATGTTTACATTTTGATTCTAAAACGACATAATTACGACGCGAAAATGACATAACTATGACGCGAAAATAACATAACCATGACACTAATACAATGCAAAAATGATCTCAATATGACACAATAACGATGTAAATAGATCATAATGTTTTAAAATATGCTAGAATGACACAAGAATGAAGTGATATGACACTCAAATGACACAAATATGATACTTCAATGATAATATGATGCTAATAGATTAGACTACGTCACCAACATGACATTAATAAGCCTCATAACAACACTATTATGATGCATAACAACTCTAAAGCGATGAAAACCTACATTTGTAATGAAAACCTGATGCAAAAATGACTCTACAAAGTTATTTTCTAAAACAATTGATGCAACTCTAGTGTGTCTTCGACATAGGTCATTCTTGCATCGTAATTTTCATTGCTAAGATGGTGCCTCAAGGAGTGCGCATCAACAAGAAAAATGAAAAAAATTGACACAACAATGAAAACTCAATGCAAATGATGATGCCCTAGTGTGTGTCTAATTTTGCATCATACAAAGTTGTCTTTAAAAAAACAAATCACATTGTGTTGTGATGCTAAAAGCAACGCTACAACCCTGTACTGTAGTAGTGAGATGTTCAACATGATGGTTGTGCATATATTAAGTATTTACCACTCCAAAAATCCATGTACATGGTATGACATCCTTCCTTATGTTCAACACAACTACATCAAATCTCTCCACAATTCTACTAGCCACAATTCTTGTCACGTGTGGCTAGGGTTCTAGACATTGTCTTTGATTGATGTAGTTTTCCCCATTGCATTGAAACATGAGTATTCCAAACATAAAAAATAAACAAGAAAATAAACCAAATTTTTTGAATGGATACAACACATCTAGCAACAAGTTCATGATATTTTGTAGAAAACTAGTGCCAAGTTTAAGCAACACCATAATTAACATCAAGTTTCCACATTAGTAAAATGAAATTAACAAGTTTTGGTTGCACCTACAAAATGAGTGACTTATAGGTTCCCACACTTAGAATATTAAACCACTCCATTACAAGCCTTACACCATCACTAATGAAGTGGGTGAGAACATTTTCAAATTTAACCTACCACCTTACCTCACTTTACATCCTATTTTAAATGTGGTGTTGCTTTGACCATACTTTTCACCTTTGCTAAACACATTTGAGGTGGAATATCAATTGACACAACCAAGTTGTATCTTGAAGGAATTTAAAAAGACACAATAAAATGTATCATGGACACCAAAGAGAAGAGTGTTCTATCATATGACATATAATTCTATTATGTTGTTAAAGAAGGATACCTTCTTCATTAGGGCAAGTCGTTCACTAAGAGCCAAATATAAGGAAAATTTATCCATTTGATCTATAAAGTTGACCAAATGGGGACCATAACTTCCCAAGGGGGCTCAACTGATCCAAGTGGTAATTATGGTTTATGTCAAAACTCATTATTCTTTAGAAAAATTTTGATCTTTTTAACTTCCAACACAAAATTTTGGGCCCTTCCTAGCATTTTTGGGGCTGAAAAAAGAAAAAGAAAAGTTCTTTAGACACATTCCCAAGAATACAACTCGTTAAGATATTTCCTTGCATTAAGGAATAAAGTTTATATGTGAAACGTTTCCCCAAGAAGGTGACATTCCAACTTAACTTTCTAAGTCCCACCCTTTTATCACCACCTCAACATATAGATTTAGGGTCTGTACACATATTTTTGCTTCATATTGTAATAAAATGAGTTTTCCCCTTATAATTAAGGGATTTTGTGAATAATCATACCCATCATATTCCTTATTAGAGATAAGATACCACCATTCTAGCCACCATGTATTTTCTTCTCTTTTTGGAGAAAAAAAAACACAATTTTCATTCAAAAAAACATGATTCAAAATTATATTCTACATGCGTAACTAAATGAAACATACAATTTAAGACCCAAATATCATATATATGCTTTCATCAACTTTCTACTATGCATCATAACTGTCAAAAAAACATTATTCTAAGAAAATAAACTAGATAAGACATCATCCATTGCCTATACTCATAGTTACATCTTTAGAGAACATTTAGGCTCGCAAAAGTGCAAGAAATTCAAAGTTATAGATCCAAAAGGCATACCAACTAGAAGTTTAATAAAACAATAACATATACTGACCTAAAAGTTCTTATTTGGGCTAGGGCCCAAAGAATAACTATACAATACCAATCTATTGTTTGAAACTTCCTCCCGGATGATAATAATTTCTAGAATATGTTGACTCTCCTTCGAAATTTCATCCACTTCTTGATTGTGTTCTTTGAATACATGAGTAAAATATAGTTGTTCAAAAGATCCAGCAACACCTTGTAACAATTCTCCTAAAGGTATAATATTTGTATTATGCAAATGACCCTTCCTCTACATCTAATTAATAACCAATAGGGAATCTTCAAAGACTTGCAATATTTGAATGTGTTTGTCCTTACCACACTTTATCATAAATTCTAATTCTTGGAACTCAAAAAGTTGTTTGATCCAAGCCTAATCTAAACTTGAATCAGAAAAAATGAATGTCCAAGAGATACAGAGCCCCACCCCCATTACTAAAATTAGATATCGTTTACCATGATCCATCAAAGAAACCCCAAGGCACTGTCTTATCCACCTACAATGCACCTAATTTCCTTGTTGGTTTTATTTTGGAAACATATTTACAACCAAAAACTAAGGCTTCAACTCTAGATATAATTTGAAAAGGTGGCAAGTATTTTTATTAGAAAATACAAGAGTTTCTCACTAGCTAAATTCCAAAATAGATGACACATGGTAAGGCTCCAAAATATTTCAAATCCTTTTTATCATACCATTTCCTCAAGCATTCCTCCACGGACATACCAATCTAGACATTTTGTAAAAATACACGTCTCTTTCCAAACCTGTTAAGCATAAGGACATCAAATTAGAAGGTGTGCAATATTATCTTCAATTGAGCCACACAACAAAACAAATTCATGAACCTATCTCCCTCTCTTTTGTAAGTTCTCCCAAGTTAATACCTTATTTTTCAAAGACAACCACAGAAAGATTCTTTTCTTCTTTGGTACTTTGAATTTACATATGGGCTTCCACCACCATATTGGATCTTGATCATTTGTGCCATATAGAGATTTATATCCAAGTCAAGATATGTATCCAACACACAAATCTTTATAAGCCCAAGACAAATAATATGGATCCTCTTTTATTCTGATGTGTGCCCTCCTTAAGTGACTAATAAATTCCTACCAAAGACCTGCATGATGGCCCTCCAAACCAATAACATGATATTGAAGCCATCCCTTAAACCATGTATTAGTAGAGATATGATATTTTATATGTGCAAGAGTACTAAGTCTTCCACCCACGTATAAGCATTGTTAAACCATATAGATTAATGCAAGAGTCATTTTTTTCCAACATCCATCCACAATCCTTCTTTTTGAACCCATTTAGATTTAGAATGTAACCAAGATATTCAAATCCATGATTAAAATATGAATAATTGAAAGAATATATTCTATTTAAAATTTGTACCATATCTTCCTCCAAAATATTAAAAGGTATAAAATATTTGGCCTCATCTATAACCATACTTGTAGTTGTACTAAAAAGATCCATAATCTCCTTCAAATGCCTTGCTTCCCTCAAACAACCATTTGAAAATAACAGTACATCATCCATAAATAAGAAATGAGATATGGATAGGGACACACCAATATTTATGCCAAGGGTAACCCCTTATCTCTTAGTTTCTAGAACGGATCTACTTAAAGTCTTAACCACCAATAAAAAGAACAAAGGGGAAGGTGCACACCCCTACCTTAAGCCCTTGGAGGGTTATTTTTTTTTCTATTTGACCCATTTATAAGGAGAGAAAATAACATTGAGGTAACACATCCCATAACCCACTTAACAACCTCCAAATTATACTTAACACACAACACCATTTTAATATCAAATACATCTAGGGTACCTTTTCATATGATTTTGATAAGTCATCTTAAAATCATAGTAGGGAGATTTTAAACTTGATTGAGTGCAATTGTTCCTTCTTTGAACCAATGGCCTTGGAAATATGCCTACTTACCAACAAGCCAAATTGTTCCTGCGAGATCACGTTGGAAAAGATAATTTTTAGCCTCACTACCATAATTTTGGCACATATCTTATATACACAATTACATGGCGAGATAGGCCTAAAACCATTAGAAAATTTAGGTTTCTCCTTTTAGGAATCATGTAAAAAGGTAACATTAAATTCTCTATGAACCTTACCATAAAGTCTAACCTCTTCCATCAATCTCAAAGGTTCATCCATTATAAGATAAAAAATCCTATATAAAACTCCATCAACAATCCATCTAGCTCTAGACTCTTGTCCTTCCTAAATGATCACATAGTAGACATAAGTTCATCTTCTGAAAAGTCCTCCATCAACCTCTGATTATCCTCCTCATTAACAAACTTGGGGAAATCATGAGTCAATCTCAAGATCTCTTTTATGTTAGTCCTAGTCGACTCTAAATAGATAGTATTAAAATGCTATACCCTTAACCTTGCAATACCTGTAAAACTCCTCACTATTTCATCATCTTCATTCCTCATCTCCCATATGGAATTAGATTTATTCCTTTGATTTGAAAATTTAAATTTTGTGTTTTAATCACCCGTCTCTATACAAATAGCCTTGATCTTTAACCTAATTTCTTCGTTTCTCCAAGACATAATTTTATTTCCGTCCTATCTATCTCCTTTAAAATATAAAATAGACCCAAATCGTTCCTAACATACATGTCTGAGATTATTTTCTCAGCTTCTAATAAACACTTTTCCATTTTAACATTTTTTTCAACAACCCAAGCCATTCCCACTCTTTTTATCTTTTCAAAGATCTTGCAAATAATAACTAGAGGAATCTCTAGAAGATGGGTCATATGGACACCAATCTCTCTTCACCAACAATTGAAATTCCTCATCATCCAACTATGTATTGTTGAACTTAAAAGGGATACTCAACCTATCATCTGGCCTATCCAATTGAAATAGTACTAGAGAATAATCCAAGACACCACCTATTGGATGTAGACCCATTCTGGGGAAAAAGGCTATTTTTGGGGAGAGAAGCATGAAGGGAAGAAAGGACAGCTGGAAGGAAAAGCAGCATGTGTGAGGAAAACATGCGAGGAATGCATGAAAGGGAGACCTAATTACATTAGGGTTAGGGTTTTTGCAATATATTGTAATGTATGATGAGCCAAGAATATATATAAGCAATACTTAGGAGGTCTAGGAGGAGCAAGAGAAAGAGATAGAGAGAAGATGACCTAAGGGGGTACCTGAGTTAGATAGATACATAAATAGATCAATAGTAACTAGGATTTATAGAGAGTTCGAAAGTTGTAAGGGTTGTAAGAACTATAATATTTCATAAGTTGGTGAGCTAGAGAAGGATTGAGCAACTCGATCCCGAGGGTTAGATCGCAGGCTAAGGAGCCTTGTGCAATCTAGTCAGCCTCACAGGGATCGAGAAGCCTGTTGAGATTGTAAGATCTAAGACTGTAAATATGTGCGACGTGATATATTGCTGAGACATAGTAAAGATATTGAGAGAAGATCTTTGTGGATGTAGCCTAGGAGGGGGTGAACCATGGTAAAACTTGTGTTATGTGATTGAATGTATGCATCTGTATTGTTGTTAAGAATTAAATGCTAGATGAATGAATGAAGGAACTAGATAGATCTGATACTCCACGAGCATGAATACGAATGTATGTTTTAATCAAGAGGTTAGACTAAATAAATAAAGATCACAAGGTATAACCACATATCTCCACTCATTCCTAGGATGCAAGCACCTGAGTATTGGATCCACCCATAGAGCTATCTTGGGTGAAACTGTGAAGTACACCTTGTGTGTTGTGTTGCCTTCTGGTTTACTAGGGGGTCGATAGTTTTAGAGGTATTTTGTTGGAAGCTTGTTAAATTTGAACCTGGGTCAACCTATGAAAGTAAGGTAAGATCAGAGTAGATAACTGATAAAGTAGAATAAAAAACCAACAAATGGTTTCGTTGTCAGTTGGAACAAGATGGGACTGAGTGAATGAGATCTGCTAAAGAAACGTCAAAATAATGCCATTTCTGACAATAAGACGTTAAGAGAATGAGAATCTAAAAGGGGATGTTGAGATCGTGGAACCCAACAAAGGCAAATATAGAGAGCTGTTTGACAACAAAGGAGCTGGAGTTTGTGTAAAAAGATAACAAAAACCCGAAGTTAACACCACACAAATATCTGGACAAGTACGTATTTAACAACTTGCATGAAGTATTTTTCTGTGATATCCCACATGTGTTGCAGGAGTGGATATTAAGGTTGAAAGACAACCATCCTACAAATCGGATCAGAGAGATAGAGTGGAATCTTGTAGAGATCATGCAGTTACAACAAGTTGACAATAAATTTACATATGCAGTAGATTTCAGGTTAGAAAACATTGTTGCAAGATTTATCACATAATTTGCAGTATATACGGCGAATTATTACAATGCAGTAGAGCAAGAGTTCTTGAAGGGACCTCAAGGTAGGTATATCAGATTGCTATATACTTCCATTAAGATATTACTATATAAAAAAGGTGTAATGACAATGGCCTTAGACAACTAAAATTCTCTGCGTGCATGGGGGAAGAGGGGAAGCAATGACATGAGAAGGAGAAAAGGAGGGAGAAATGGATAAAGGAAAGAAGGAGGATGCCTTGGAACCAATCATGATGGAGGAATATGATATAAAGAAGATCATGGAAACAACTAGAAGAATGCGCAGTGGAGTACCCTATCAATATAAGATGAACACCAAGAAGAGAGCCATAGCCGTGAGGGAGGGCTTGGCAAGTGATGAAGAAGAGGTAGAGGATCTCCAGGTTGTGGAGCAGATTGAGGAAATTCTGCACGTGACATATGAGAGGAAGACGAGAGGCCCAAGAAAAAGAACATAAGGCAACACTCCTATCCATATCAGTATCGGTGTGGAACCCATAAACCCATGTGTGACTAATATACCATTAAGAACACCACAATTTAGAAAACCGAATTTTAGGAGAAGGAAGACAACATGAAGTACATCTACACAGGGAAAGAAAACTGGGGGAGCCAGTTCATGAATCATTATTCAAGTATCTACACCGCGCGGAGGTTGTAATGCAACATTCAGGATGGCAGGACATGATCCCACCATCAGGTTACCAGAATTCAAAGGAGAGGCATTAGAAGACCTTGAGAAGAAATTGTTCATTTGTGAAAAGATATGGGAAGCAAAATAGATCACAAATGAGGACAATAAACTTGTGCACTTAGCCATCATGCTAAGAGATCATGCACTGGATTGGTACAAGAGCTTAGCTACAAACAATACGTCGGGGACAACCAGAATGATTGGAGATATCAAAAAGATATTGATAAATGAATTCCATAAGCCTAGCTCAAAGGATCAATACATGAATGAGATGATAGATATTAGACATAAATTAGGAGAATATGTGTGGGATATTGACCATAGATTCAAACGATTGAAGGGAAATCTAAAGTATGTCATGACAGATATGCAACATAGGAATTTATTTTTCAATTCAATTCTCCCACACTTGAAATACCCTTTGTGACAACAGAAGTTTTAGACCCAGGTAGAGGCTCTACAGGCATCTCTAGATTTGGAAGAGAACCAATATCAGAAGAAATATCCAACCATAGAGGAGTTGGAGGAGGATATGAAGAACTTAACATTTCAGCTAAACTAGAACAAGGGTAAGGGCAAAAGAGAAGTCGTTTGGTTTACCACATGTAGGACAGAAGGACACCATAATAATGAATGCCCAACATTCGTTCAATACATGTAAACAAGACTGCCAAACCCTTTTCCAACAGGAAGACTATTGATCCAGGTGGGTATCGGTGGCCACCCATCTTTTCCAACTGGATCAAAGTAGTTTTCTAGAAATTTTGGTAATTTACTATTTTTAGCAATTTTTGGGGTCATGAACTTCCAGAGCCATTTTGAGGCCCTAAAAGGCATTTTTTGGGAAAACAGAGAGCAACATATAAGTTCCTTCAATGTTTCTCACACAAAAGTTGTAGTCCTTGGATAGATCTTTCTAATGGTGTATCGAGCGCCCCAAACGGAGATCATATGCAAAAGTGTCAGAGTCAGATAATAATTACAATATCACGAAAATAGAAGGCCTAGCTATGGTCTATGCACTTCAGAAGTTTAGACATTACTTATTGGGAAAACATTTCAATATTTTTACAGATCATTCAGTTCTCAAATACCTAGTCGACAAGCCATTGTTAGGGGGGAGAATTTATAGATGGTTACTGATGTTCCAGGAATTTGACTTTGAAGTGATAGTCAAACCAGGGAAGTTGAATGTAGGACCTGATCACCTGTCAAGGATCGCCAATGGAGAGTAACCTACGAATCTAGAGGAAAACTTCCGTGATGCACACTTATTTTTAGTCCAAGTACTTGATGAATATTTTGCTGACATCATTCAATACTTGAGTACAAGGAATGCGCCACAAGAATTCAACACTGCGCAGAAGAAAAATATGGTAGTCAGAGATGCAGACTATCAATTGATTTCAAGACACTTATACAAGATGGGTGAAGACAACATCTTGAGAAGATGTGTACTAGAACATGAAATACCTAGGATTTTAGCAGAGGCCCATGAGGGAATAACATTAGGACATTATGTAGGAAAAGCTACCGTGCAAAAGGTATTGCACGTGGGACTCTGGTGGCCGACTGTTCACAGAGATTCAAAGGACTACTACCAGATATGTGATGTATGTTAGAGGGTTGGTAAACCTAATAGACGGGATGAAATGACCCTAAGGCCACAAGTAACCTTGTAGGTATTCGACAAATGGGAAATAGACTTTGTGGGACCAATTAACCCACCAGTAAAAAGGTCAGGAGAAAGGTATATTATTACTGTGACAAAGTACTTAACAAGATGGGTAGAAGCAACACCAGTAAAATATTGCAGCACAGAGACAACAAAACACTTCTTGTTTGAGAAAGTGATCACTAGATTTGGATTCCCAAGTATTTTGATGAGTGACCAAGGCACTCACTTCATTAACAACACTATTAAGGCTATGATTGAGGAGTTTGAAGTCTATCATCAAAAGAGTACACCATATCATCCTCAAGCAAATGGAACAATGGAAGCCTTTAATAAGATCCTAGAGAATGCACTGACAAAGATCTGCAATCTCAACACGAACGATTGGGACTTGAAGATACCAATAGTATTGTGGGCATACATGACTACATGTAAACAATTGATAGGGCATGTACCATTCAGATTGATGTATGGACAAGAAGCAGTGCTTCCATTAGAAGTTTTAGTACCTAGTCTGCGCGTCGAAACAATTACTAACATGACAGAGCGAGGCACAGTACAAGAAAGGCTAAGTCAGTTGATGCTCATGGAAGAAGATAAGATTCTAGCAAGGTTTCACCAAGAGGTATATAAAGCAAGGGACAAATCTTTCCATGATATAAATATCAAAAGGAAAAGTTTCAAGGAGGGAGACCTAGTTTTGGTGTACAACAATAAATCTCTTCAACACCCAGGAAAAATCAAAATGCATTGGTTGGGACCATATGAAGTAAAGACTATCACAGATGGGGGAGTTGTACAATTGAAGGATTTGGGAGGAATACAACTTAGAGGAATGATCAATGGGAGTCGAATGAAACTGTAT
>JASDQU010033352.1:0-20103 GCA_032191745.1 Picea mariana | reverse complement strand
TGTGTGGAAGCTCTGGATAACAAATATATTACATGAGCATGATCTTGAGTAGTATGTGACCATAGTGGTGGAGGAACCCACAAATAATGTAGGAAGAGAGACCTTCAATAAGATTCAAGAAAAGGAAAAGTGAATCATCATTGACTCAGTCAAAGACAGTATAATGCTTGCAATGACTTCGTTAATGACTACCAAGGACTGTATGGATACCTTGGTGAATCTGTATGAGAAACAGACTCCAAGTCAAAAGAGGACACTTAAGCACAAGCTTAAGTATTTGAAGATGGAGAAAGGTGAATCAGTGGCATCTTTCCATTCCAGGATAGTCTAGATCAAAGATCATCTTTTGGTCATAGGGGTGACAGTGGACGATGATGATTTAGTGCAGGATGTTTTTTACGGTCTTCCTTCTTCATGGGAGACCTTCTTATCCAGTGTAAGTGGGAGAGAGATTCAACCCACGTTTGAGAGGTTATGGCATGATTGCCTCCAGGAGGAGAGTCACATAGCTACCAGGAGCGAGCCAACAAAAGAAGAGCACTCAACTTTAACATCAAGATTCAAGGGAAAGAAGACAGAGACTTTCCTGAAAGGCTCTCAGAGGAAGCCAAACACCAAAGGTACATTCAAAGGCAAGAATATTGATACATCTAAGATTAAATTATTTAGTTGTAATAAGTTGGTTCATTTGTCTAAAGATTGTTGGTTGAGAAATAAATATCCAAGGAAAGGGAAACATCATGCCTCAACTGCTGAGGATGATGAATCCAAAAGAAATCAGAAAAGTCCTTCCAGTGAGAAAGAAAATAGAAAAGAATTCCTTATCCAATTCATTTTTCACGGGGATGAAAACTTGGTTAGTAGACAGTGGCGCATCAAAGCAGATGACAGGGTACAAGGAGATCCTCTCAGATTTCGAGACAAAATCTTTTGCAGAGCAGGTTAAGCTTGGGGATGACAAATGTTACAAGATAGAGGGAGTAGGCTCTATCTCCTTTAGATTGGAATCTGGGGCTAGACTTCATATTGATGAAGTATTATATGTTCCAAGGCTCAAAAAGAATATACTATCAGTTGCAACCCTTGAGGACAAGGGATATTGGATGATCTTTAAGGACAAGAAGGCATTACTATGGGATAAAGGTATCCACTTAAGTACAACAGAACCCACTGGAACTTGTAGTGGACGACTGTACGTCGTGTCACGACATTCCGTTCAGGCATTGGATCATGATGTGACTAGCTCCAATGAGTTGTGGCACATAAGACTTTGACATCTTCATTACAAAGCTCTTCCAGATCTACAGAACATGGTATGTGGCATGCCCTCTATTTCTCTTAGTAAAAATGAAATTTGTAAGGGATGCATGGTATGTAAAAATATAAAGAAAGCATTTCCTAGTAGTGGCAACAGACCTCATGGCATCTTAGATCTAGTTCATCCTGATGTATGTGGTCCCATGTCATCTCCCTCACTCAATCGTTGTTTGTATTATGTCATTTGTATTGATGATTACTCAAGAAAATGTTGGATATATTTTCTTAAAGATAAAAGTGACACATTTGATAAATTCAAAGAGTATAAAGCCTTTATTGAAAAGCAGATAGGGAGACACATCATAATCCTTAGAACAGACAATGGAGGAGAGTTTGAATCTCTCCAGTTTGAGGATTTCTGCAAGTCAGTAGGAATCAAGAGACAGTTGACTGTGCCATATAACCCTCAGCAAAATGGTGTTGCTAAGAGGAAAAACATGACTATTTGTGAGGCCGCGAAAGAAATGATGTTTGACCAGGATCTACCAAGTTATTTATGGGAAGAAACTACCTCCACTGCCATGTATATTCAAAACATGTGTCCACATGCTATCTTGAAGGACAAGACTCCTGAAGAGGTCTTCTTAGGGATCAAACCTGAAGTAGGGAATCTAAGGATATTTGGGTGTCCTGTGTATATTCATGTCCCTAAGGAAAAGAGGACAAAGATGGAACCCTCAAGAAAGAAAGGGGTTTTTGTGGGGTACAGTGAGAACTCCAAGGCTTACAGGATTTATGTACCAGGTCAGAGGCAAATAGAGGTAAGCATAGATGTGACTTTCCATGAGGAAGCCGCATTTAAAAAATCCAAAGAGCTTCAGCAAGAATCAGAAGCAGCCCAACCAACTTCACCCTCTTCTGAAAATGAAGAGTCAAATGATAAGAGGGAGGAACCTCGTGAAGGGCCAAGTAATGAGCCCCTAGAACCTGCTGAAGTGTTATAAATAACTCTTGAAGAACCTCCAGCCAAAAGGAAGCCAGGGTGGCTTAAAGAAATAGTGTAGGAAGAAGAAAGGATAGCTGCTCCCAAAGGAACTTTCAGGGAAAGGAAGATGCCTCATAGGTTTGGAGGCTATGTTGCATTGATGAGAAGCATTAGTGATGCCAAACCTTCTTCATTTGAATAAGTAGATAAATTACAAGTATGGAAGGATTACATGCTTGAGGAATACAGGTCTATTATAAAGAACGATGTTTGGGACATTGTGTCGAGGCCAAAAGACAAATAAGTGGTTTCTTCCAAATGGATCTATAAGATCAAACATGCAGCTGATGGAAGTGTGGAAAAGTTCAAAGCAAGATTTGTAGCTAGAGGCTTCACTCAGAAAGAAGGAATTGACTACGAAGATACTTTTTCTCCTATAGCCAAGTATACCTCCATTCGAACTATTATTTCTTTAGCTCCCGTTCTTGGTTGGAAACTACATCAGATGGATGTAAACACATCATTCTTGAATGGAAAGATTGAACATGAGGTCTTTGTGGAACAAACATATGGTTTTGTACTGCATAACAAAGGCACTCATGTATGCAAGCTAAGGAAGGCCTTGTATGGTATTAAGCAAGCTCCCAGAGTTTGGTATGACGTGATTGATGGCTTTCTTAAAAGCCTGGGATTTCAGAAAAGTGATGCTGATGCAAATCCGTACTTCAAGGTAAGAGGTAACCAACATGTTATACTAATCTTGTATGTTGATGATCTCTTTCTAATAGGAGATAAAGGGATAATATCCTGGTGTAAGAGGGAGCTAACCTTAGAATTTTAGATGAAGGACTTAGTCTTGATGCATTACTTCCTAGGATTGGAAGTATGGAAAAGACATGGTGAGATATTTTTGGCACAAGGAAAATACACAGTGGATGTACTAAAGAGGTTTGGTATGATGGATTGCAAATCCATGTCTAATCTGATGGTTACCAACCTGAGGAAGATGCATGATTCTGATACAGGTTCAAATTTAATGGATCCCACCATGTATAGGCAACTGATTGGATCATTGATGTACATGATCCACACTAGGCCAGATATATGCTATGCAGTGATTGCAATGAGTTAGTTCATGACTGAACCGAGACAGAGACATTGGGTGGCAACAAATCACATATTGAGATATCTCAGAGGGACCATTACTTATGGTCTGAGATATACATCCAGTGGTGGTTTATTTCTGCATGGGTATGCAGATGCTGACTGGGGAGGAAGCCTAGTGGATCAAAAGATTACTTCCGGATACTGCTTCAGTTTAGGATCTGTTATGATCTCTTGGTCAAGCTAGAAGCAGGGATCGATTGCACAGAGTACAACAGAGGCTGAGTACATTGCAGCAAGTGATGCTAGCAAGGAAGCAGTATGGCTCAGAAAATTGGTTTTTGGGTTGTTTGGTGACAAGATCGAGACGACGGTGGTTCACTCTGATAATCAAAGTTGCATAAAATTGATAGAGAACTCGGTATTTCATGATAGGTCAAAACATATTGACATGAGGTACCACTACATCCGAGACTTGGTCCAAAGAAAAATTGTAAAGTTACAATACATAGCCACAAGCGAGCAGGTAGTTGATATCCTGAACAAGCCTCTAACCTCAAGATAGTTTGTGCAGCTGAGAGGCAAGCTTGGTGTGGCTGAGAATGAATCCCTCGTTGAGAGCGAGTGTTAAATTTGGTAGCATCAACAGTCATTCTCCAATGAGAGGCCATATGGGCCACCCTGAGGCTACCATGGAGATTTGGAGAATCAACCAGTCTTGTGAGGTATTGACAAAAGCCAGGGGGAACGTACAACCTCTATGAGTCAAACCGAAATTCAGGATGAACGAGATGCTATGTGAGTCTAATGCAAAAGTCAAGGGGAACGTACAACCTCTGTCAACATAGAAAGTCTAGTGCAACAGTCAGGGGGAACGTACAACTTCTATGAGCATATACAGACTAGTGAAAAATTTAGGGGAAACATACAACCTCTGTGAGCCTAGTCAAACCTTGTGAGCCATGGGAAAAATTCAAGGCATCTAGCAAAAGTTAGGTTGAATATAAAATTCCTATGAGCTAGAAACAAACAATATTCCTAATATTGCAAATGATGTAAATGTATTGATCTAGTGCATTGGCATGTGTAACATTATCCACCATGAAGAGAATTTTGAATTTCCTTGTAAAGAGTCAAGTTGTAACTAAAGTCTCAAGTCTAGTTCTATTTTAGAACTAAAGTGTAATGTTGAGTTTCAACTGAAGTCTTAAGTCTAGTTCTATTTTAGAACTAAAGTGTAACGCTGAGTTGCAACTGAAGTCTTAAGTCTAGTTCTATTTTATAACTAAAGTGTAATTTTGAGTTGCAACTGAAGTCTTAAGTCTAGTTCTATTTTCGAACTAAAGTGTAATGTTGAGTTGTAACTGAGGTTTCAAGTCTAGTTCTATTTTTGAACTAAAGAATACCAGTCTCAAGTCTAGTTCTATTTTCGAACTAAAGTGTAATGCTGAGTTGTAACTGAGGTCTCAAGTCTAGTTCTATTTTCGAACTAAAGTATATTAGTCTCAAGTCTAGTTCTAAGTTCAAACTAAAGTATGAAGCTGAGTTATGATTAAAACATGCAAACAGATTACTATTTTGAGTCTCTCCTCTTCTCCTCTTCAGGCTATATTAGCAGAGGCCAACCCCTTTCTTCAACACAGTTTTGAGATGCAGGTTAAGGGTGAAGCAATAGAGGCACACATCAGTGATAAAGTGGCAGCATACCAAAGCAACATATCAATGTTGTATATCAACAATAGAGGCAGCATATCAGAGGTGTATTTCAGCAAGGTATTTTAGGTATTTTTCAGGTCAGAGTCATCTTGGAAAGCTCTTTAAGAGCAAAACATTCATGGTGGATATTTGTAAGTGATCTTACATTATTAATGCAATAAAGGAATATCGTTTGTTGGGGTTTTTCTCCCTGTACAGGGTTTCCCCAAGGTATATGTGTTGTTGATGTGCATGCTTACTTATCTACATAGTTATTTCTATTCGATTATGATTTGGTATTGTTGAAGTGTATTAAGCTGGAATCAAAGTATTGAAGAAAACAAAAGAATTAATCCGCATAAGAAATCAAGCTCAAAATTTGACTGCTTGTGTTTGAAACAAGTCCACCTTCCTTTGGTACTTGAGAAGAAGGGTTGACTTCTTAGTTTCAAATAAATGCAATTGGAGAAGTTGAGGCTAAGATCAAACATATTTTCTACCATTCCCTCAACTTGCACCAACCTTGCAGGTCTAGAGCAGGGTATAACCATACATAGAGAATTGATTACAAATGGATTTCAGTCTTATATGTTTGTGGAGAGTGCTCTTGTAGGCATGTTGAAGTAGGTATTCCTTGTATAGTTAATCACAAGAGAGTGCATGGTTTCATCATTAAACCATGTCAACCAAGAACAGTTTTTTGGAAAAACCCTTTCATCTCTTTTCATCATCAAAATGGTTTTTTTTTTGTTTTTTTTAAGCTTAAGAGTTAGGTAACTATAAATGGAAAATGACATCTATGAAATATATGGAATTTAAAAAGGGAAAAGAATGACTTCCCCCCACCCATACCTTATAGACCACCCCCCCAAGCAAGGTTCCTACCCCAGCCTTTCACTCACTACTCTTTCCCCCATTCCACTCACAATCACACACTCTTTCCCCTCCCCTCCCCCAGATCGGTCCAATGTCACTATAAGAAAATGTCACTCCAGACCTCCCAAAAAACCCCCAAGTTCAGTGGAGGTTGGGCTAGCTTGTTTCATTAAAATTGAGCCTCCCCACCAACTTACCTCCTCCTCTGCTTCTGACCCAATCAACCTCTCTCCTGTGGCCCTTAGAGCACCTTAGCTATCTACTTTTGTCTCCTAATGCTCCTCCTTTCACTCAATATCCATGGGTTTGGAAGCCCCTTAAATATAGCTTCCCTCAAAAGTTTACTTTCTAAGATTAAGCCCGACGTTTTTTTTCTCCAAGAAACCATGGTTCTGGGTGAGAAAGCAAAGGAAATTTTCCTACAATGCCTTCCTCGATTGTCCACTGTTGTCATTGACTCACTTGGTCACTCTAGTGGCCTTCTCACTGGTTGGAACTCCGATGTGGCAGACTTACAAGCTGTAGGCACGTCAACATGAATTTTATCTTTTGGTAGGGTTAATCCATCAAATTCCTTCTTTAATATCCTCAACTGCTACGCTCCATACAAAGATTGAGAGCCCTTATGGCAAGCATTATTCGATTCGGGCCTCCTCCATGCAGATAACCTGATTATAGGGGGTGATCTCAACCTTACCCTCTTGTCTAATGAAGTGTGGGGTGAGTCTGCTAGGACAGATCCATTGGCCGGTTTTTTTGAATCCCTTCTCTTCAGATCTGGTCTTATTGATCTCCAGCCCTCTGTCATCTCTCCCACCTGAAAAAATAGCAGATCCGGGACCAATGGTATTTCAAAACGCCTTGACCGCTTTCTCTTAGCCTCCAAACTGGTCGAAGGCCACCATCATTTCAGATCTTGGGTAGATTTCTCACAGATTTCAGACCACCAACCGATATGCTTTCATTTCGGTGGATCCCCTCGATCTTCGACAACTCCTTTCAAGTTCAACAACACTTGGATTACAGATCCCGAATTTAAGGAACTTGTGCATAATACTTGGGCAGACTTACAGGAGAGGACAGCGTCATCCACCATACGTCTACTCTGTGGGAAGCTTAAATTTCTGAAGGAAAAAGTTGTAAACTGGCAACTCATTAAGAAACGGATTTTAAATGCAAACCTGGCACTCATAGAAAAACAAATCTTAGCACTGTTTTCCAACAGTCCGCCACATTTATTTGATGCAGAGGAACTAAATTTACTACAGAATCTTACTCAAAAGAAGCACGAAATATTATCATTGGAAGAGGCTTCTTGGAGACTTCGAAGCCGGGCAATCTGGATTGATAAAGGAGATAAAAACACTAGTTTTTTCCACAAATATGAAACTCGAAGATGCAGTCACAACACTATCTGGGATTTGCATGATGCAGAAGGGAACCTTTATTCCTTCCGACACTGAGTTACACCAGCTAGCCTACAACCATTTCAGAACATAATATAAAGCTTGTGAGACTGAAAATATAGATGTGCAGCTTGAAGTACTGAAGGCTGTTCCAAGATTCTTCAAGAAATCCGACAATGTGGCACTTGGGAAACTTGTCACACTGTCAGAGATAAAATACACTATTGATCAAATGCCCAAAGATACAAGTCCTGGTCCAGACGGATGGACTCTAGAACTTTTTCAGAACTTCTTTGAGCTTATGGGCCTGAATTTGCTTAGAGTGGTGGAAGAGTCTCACATCACTGGAGTTATCCCGGGAGCTCTTAAATCCACGTTCTTCACTCCTATCCCCAAAGTCAGTAAGCCTGAAACTTTTAATGACTTCAGACCCATAGCTTTATGCAACTTTGTCTACAAAGTCATTTCCAAGGTTATTGCTTCCCGAATCAAAGATACACTAGCCAAATATATTTCCACTGAACAATTTGGTTTCCTGAAGGACAGGTTGATCTTTGACATTGTGGGCATCGCTCAAGAATGCCTCCACTCTGCTAAACTAAGAAAGATAAATTTGGTCATCTTAAAACTTGATTTAAAAAGGGCATATGACAGTGTCAGCTGGCAATTCCTCCATCTATTATTTGACCATATTGGACTTGATTGGGATGTCACCAAATGGATTATGGGCTGCATTACCTCGGTCAACATGACAGTTATTGTGAATGGAACCCCCACAGATTTCCTCAAATTCCATAGGGGTCCTTGTCAAGGATGCCTGTTGTCTCCCTTGATCTTCCTACTTGTTATAGAAGCACTCAGCAGAATGATGATACAAGCAGTGGAAGCAGGAACATTTCAAGGTCTCAAAGTAGTTGTAAGCACTTTTATCTCACACCTTATTTTTGTTGATGATGTCCTCATCATGGGCTCTGAGAAACTTGAACACTGACAGACATTTAGAGCTATCCTTTCCAAGTTTTGCGATGCAACTGGGATGTCCATAAATTGCCAAAAGTCTATCTTTATCGCACAGAATATCGGCCCGGCACTAAGACGTTTCCTCCTGTTAGATTTCAATATAAAAATTGAATCCCTCGACCAAGAATTAAAGTACTTTGGCTTTTCTCTAAAACCAAATAATTATAGAGCCAACGATTGGACGTGGCTTCTCAAGAAAATCGACAAAAGGATAAGGAATTGGACCTTTCGCTGGCTCTCCTTGGGAGGAAGGCTTACCTTGGCATCCTCAGTTTTACAAAGTATTCCCATTTATTGGACCAGTCTGACGAAAGCTTTGACATCTGTGCTCCACCGCATCCAATTCTTGATCAACAGATTCATTTGGAGAGGAGGCAAGAAAGGAACTGGTATCCACCTTACCAAAAGGAAAAATCTAACAAAGCCTAAACACTTAGGAGGATGGGGCATCAAACATATTATTTGGTTCACACTTTCTCTGGCTGCCAAATCACGTTGGAGAGGTCTCTTTGAATCGAACCTTTGGAGCACTGTTCTCAAGAAGAAATATTTGAAAGGCATTGACATAACCTCCTGGCTACGTAAGGCTTCTCACCCCACCAAGAACACCTCCATTATCTAGCAAAACCTGATGCTTTCTCTTCCATTAATTAAACGGTGGCTGGCATGGGAGAATGGGACATGACAGTGCACAATCCTTGGGCGTGACCCCTTCATAGAATGCAGCAACAACTTCCAGCTATTGTTACCACTTCTTCATGCTTTAAATAGTCAAAATGTATACACGTTATCTCAAGCTAAAGTGGCTGACACAACTGAAGCGTGCCATTCGTGGTTGGATTCTGAACAACTAGGATTAAAAGGGATAATTGGAACTGAATGGAAAAGATTCGTCCAAAGCTTGAGAAGTGGCAGAATCCATTTAAACTCATAAATAGACAAGCTCGTGTGGTCATGGAATCGATCAACAGGTAAGGTTACCACTAGACTTGCATACCAGTGCATTCTTTATACAAACAACTTGACTGAAGAGAAGTGGTGGCATAAAGCAATTTGGACAGTTAAGATCCGAGTCAAATTAATTTGTTTCATGTGGCTCTCCTTAGAGGACTACATACTAACAGGCCTCAATTACCAGAAAAGAGGAGGCATTGGCCCCTCAGCATGCACCCTCTGCTTAAAAGATGAGGAATCTGTCACTCATCTCTTTATAAACTGCCAAAGTACACAACTTATTTGGAACAAAGCCCTCACAGTTCTAAGGATTGACTTTGATTGGCAGAATCCCACCAATGAAGAAAACTTAAAATGTTGGTTCTACAAATTTCCAAATTCAAGACACATTCCTTTTCTGATTATGTGGGACATCTGGAAATACAGAAACAAAGTACTGTTTGAGAATTGGAACAGAAATGACCCCTGGATACAAAAAAAAAAACTCGTCAATCCATTAAAGAACAACCATACAAAGAGGAAGATGATAAATTAGAGATGTTTTTGAGCCCTATCTACTTCAACAATAATCCAATAGGTTTATTTGACATTGCTTCTGCAGAAAATAATTGTGGCATAGGTCTTTATTTAAAATTATCTTCCAGCCATTCTATCAAAGCTCTTTTTGCCGAAGGTACAAGAAACAGCGTGAACGCTGAAATGCTGGGACTGTGGGGAATCCTATTAATTACCACACAATGGTCAATTAAAAAACTAATGGTTGCAGGTGACTCTAAGGTCACCATTGGCTGGATTAATGACAAATCCAATCTGGATCTAAATTATCTCAGTCATTGGAAGGAAAAGATCAGAACTTTAAAGAAAGGCTATGAAATGAAAAACTTCATGCACATCCACAAACAATTCAACAAAGAAGCAGACAGGTTGTCCAAAAAGGCCCTCAAGAAACCCTTAACATGGTTATTTTATGAAGAAACAAAAAAAATGATCTATAGTTAGATCTGGCAAAATGCAAATCCTGTAAAGAGGTATTATATAGAAACAACATGTAGGCTTCAATATGTCTAAACCACACAAAGTTGCCAATAAACTTCACAGATAAATAGCTGAAAGAACTTTCCTATTCATGAAAGTCACTTTTATGTAATCTAAAAGTTTCATTTAATTCTAATAAAGAATAACAGTGAAAATGTGTTTTTTTCACGTGAAAAAAATAAAAATAAATAAATAAGTTAAAAAAATAAAAATAAAAAATTCCAATATATACACTCTGCATTCTATTCGGCGTGGCGTTCCCTTCCCCCACTTTGGGGGTATGCTTGTATTATCATAAATGCCACGGTTCATGCATGATTTTGATGCATCAACATTGTCATTCCGGTCATAAGTATATACTTATTCCATGCCAAGCCAACCGAAAATGTATTTATTATGATGTAATTCTTTCAAGTGTAATTATCTGACATATGTATTCCATTTGGTGGAGTTTCTTCTTGCTAGGGTTTTCACTAGGTGGCTACAAATTTACGTGATTTCAATAGCAGGGAATATTATTATATGTATATTAATAGCTAGAGATTTCAATATAAGGAGGCTGACGACTTCTCAGTGGTTCGATCTGTGGCCTCGTTTTCAAGATAAGGAGGGTCACGCCATCCCAGTTGTTCGATCTGTGGCCTTGTTGGACCAACTGCATGTTCTTTGGTTTGGGAGGTACTATTATTATAGGACGGTCATTCTATTTAGGAGATACTAGTATTATAAGAAGAGAGGTAAATAACCACACCTCTCGGTCACAGTCTCCATAAATCTGAGGCTAGGGTGACGCCTATGCCGTTGAGGACTCTTAATATGCAGATTGTGGTTTGAAATGGGAATCCATACATAGCCTAGCTTGGACTATAGCTTGTCTTGGAACTCTGATTCATGGCTATGGGCTTGGTCATGGCTCCTCCACACGACATAAGCTTTTCTTCAATTGTAGTGTGGATGAAAATGCAACTTAGAGGTAGTTAGATTAATGTAATGATAATTTCTACGTATTTTGCAATGACTCCTACACCTAAACAAATTGGCATGGTACTCTAAGTTTGCAGTTTACTGCAAATTACATACAACAACATTCTCTTCATCAATAACAACATTCTCTTCATCAATACATGGTTTCAAGAATATTTATTTATGTTTTTTTTAAGGGTAGATCAAAATTATACATGGATTTTATGCTATTCACTAAGTTCAGTGAAACAATTATATTACAAACAAACTAGGTAAAAATAATTATAAAAACTGAGTAGAGACTATCTGTTGTGTAGCTATTTCCCTTATTTCTCCAACGTCCTTCACATATCCTTTCAAACTTTAGCCTTAGACTCCCAAGAACCAACACACAACAAACTACCCAATTAACAAAGTGTTAGTCATATATTACCTATGCCAACCAAAGTTGTTAGCACCATCTATCTTATAATTAAAATAAAATGACATTGTATAAATCAATTATTTTTTTCAACCAATGTAATTTAAGAAATATATTATTAAAGATACATATAATAAAAAATCTAAAATAGATCAAAGTGAAAAACAATGATGCATGATTTGGATGCAACAAAGATGTTATTAGGACACTCACAATATACTAAAGTTATCCTTAGGATTATAAGCAAACACTACACATAGACATCCTCCTTAGGATGCTAAATAAAGGCTATGTGTAGACATTAGGATTCTAAGGTTACACTCAAGGAATGCTAAAGGGAGTCCTGGGGAACTAATAGGACTCCAAAGGGAGCCTTAGGATGCTCATAGGACTCCAAACAGATCCTTCAGGATGATTCCTTCAGGATGATACTAGGACAAAGTGAGGATGCCAATTGGATTCTAACTAGACCCTTGGGATACTAAGGAGATTCAATTTGGAAACAAATTAGATGAACCATGAAGATTCTAATAGGACACAACTAGGACACTAGATAGACTTTGAGGGTGCTAAGATGATGCAATTAGAATGCTAATTATAAGCTTGAGGATGCTAACAATATTCTAGACAAAACCTAAGGACACCAAGAATACACAATTAGGATTCTAAATATAACTTTAGGGATTCTTATAGGATGAAATTAGGATGCTACTTAGACCTCGTGAAGAGGATGCAATTTAAACTCGGTTACCAATGCCAAAGGATGCTAAAATAATTGAGGAGGATGTTAAAATGATGTTAGAGGGACGCACAAAGCATGAAAATGACACACAATAAGATGTATATAGAAAATTGTTGAGATGCAAAACAATGAAAGAAAAAGGACACATAAAAGGGTGCCTTCCTATTGTGTCCTATTTTCCATCTATAAAATGACAAGAAAAATAACCAAGGGAGGGGATGGAAATTATGATGTAAGTTGGTCCTATTGTAGTAATGTTTACAATGGGCACATGATATGGATTTAAAACAAATCACTATTGTCTAGTTGTGTTATCACTACAACCTCAAAATTAAAATTCCTCATCACCTCATAAATATGTTTAAAAAATTGTGAACCAATTCCAAGAAACCGTAGTTTTTACATGTTCTCTTGAAAGTAAGAGAAATCGTTGTCAAGTGAATTTATTTCAATTTCATTTATTCATTCTTAAGATCTTGTTGAGAAGTTATAACTAGCATAGATTCGTTTTAGCCACCCTTAATATTGTATTGGAACTAAGAAAAAATGATATCCAAGTGCACTAGTTTCCATTTCATTTATTCATTTTTTGAACTTTTCTTGAGATGGTTTTTTTTCAAAGAAAAAATCACAATTTCTATTCAAAAAATAAATTGAAATTATGCTTCTCAATTGCATACTACAATTACAAGAGTAATATTACATAAATAATATACATATCATTTCTATCCCTTTGGAAAATAATCCTCTATCCTACCTTTCTTCCCTTTCTTTTTAACATCATGCTGCCCAAAAGAAGGTCCCATATTGACTAACTGTAAATTAGAATTTTAGGGATCATGATTGAAAGAGGGAATTGATTCCTTATTGGAATTAGAGGTACTGGATTTATAAATATGATTCATTCCCCCTAGATGGGTTTCATTTATAACTATCACCCTTGAGGAAGAAAGCACGATATTCATGTCTTCAACTCTATTCTCTTTTGGAAATTTTAGAAAAAAAATCTTCTCTTGATATGGAACAATGGATTTTTGATTGACACCATTATGATCGGTTTCATCCTTTAGATATTAGTTTTAACATGCTTGCCATATTTTTTATTCAGTTTAATGCCCTTTATTCCTTTTTGAGTTGGTGTGTGCATGAGGACAAGAAATATGGAGATGCCTTGTTTGTTGGCAAACATGACATTGAAAAGTGGTATTCTAATAATCTAGAATGTTGATGTAACACTATATTTCCCCCCATGACTGTAATTATGATAAGAATTCGTATAATGTGATTATGAATCTTGTAATTATGTTTGATTAATTGAAAACACCAGACAATTGACTAAGAGGGAAAATCATTGAGTACTAGCCATGATATCACAAGTGGGAATTGATGAAGTGGGATTGGTAAGGTGGATTGATGAGGTGGAATGGAGAAATGTCTATGAATAAATTATGAATCTCGTCCAACATTTCATCTTATATCTGAAAACAATTAATACATCACTTGCCAACGTACCTAAACTTCCTAGATCCACGTGATCAATTATAGAGGGTTGGATTGGTGGTTGAAGCATTTATAATTGTTGACAGACCTAATCTCTTAAAGAGGAAAGGGTCAACTAAAAAACCTGATAGAAGTGCATCCCTTGGATTTCCCCTTGGAATTCAAATCCCTGACTAGAGGTTGCTTCTGACAAAATCCATAGGAATCCTGAGGATTGGGTGGAAGAAGAGACCAAAGGTGGAAAGCATCACTCAGATACACAAGAGGAAAAAGGGAGAAGACACATGGAATACATAGAGGAATAGAAAAGGAGAATGTGAGGAGGATAGTTTGCAACAACAAATGGGGAGACACGAGTAGAGTTGACCCAAGGAGAATGACCTGAGGAAGAGAAGTGAGTAGAAAATTTACAAATATATGGTGCAATGAATAGATGTGTTCACTCACATAGATCTGAGTAATAGAAGAGATTGGAAAGATATTCTTGAGGAAAATAGAAAGCTTGTCCAAAATATTTATGATTACCCTGGAACAGACGAGACCCAAAACCAAACTAGAGCAAAAAAGGACTATAGCTTGGTATCTACTGGAAAGAAAATGACATTGGTAAAGGGAGGTCGTCGAGGAACTGTGTAGCAAAGAAGCGACTCTCTTGTGTAGAGGAAATCCAGTTGGGAGGGTACCTGATAAACCTATGGAAGTATTGAGATCAGTGGGAAGAGGGAAACTTTTGTTGTTTCCAGTGGAGGACAGAGAGTAACCTTCTTGGATCGTTCTATGTCTAAGAACTAGCTAAATCGACCCCCTTGTGATATCATGTCTTGGCACGGGGGTGAAATTTTGTAGGAAGGCACTCTACAACATATCCTATGATTGGGAGGAAATGAATCCTCTCTTAGTCAATTGGTTGTTGACATTCACTAAACAGATAAGTGTTTTCAACTCAATATGTTTGATGTAAATATACTATTGTAAAATTTTCATTTTATGGTTTAAATGGGAAATGTGAATGCATGTAGGAAATATTTGAATTCCTGAGTAAAATGGGTTATCTATGTTTATTCTCACTATAAATCAAATGACCCTAATGTAAATAAATAATAAATGTATGGGTGGCATGCATCCCTGAAAATCCCACAAGTCTTGAGAGGAAAGTTTACACGATATGGACAAAATCTTCACTTGGAAAGTGATAGGAGTTCCTTGGTATCTCGGGAGCCTTGTGTAGGTTAAGGAACCTTAATCCCTGTGAAAACCTACTATCTTAGATGGAAATCTTGCAGGAAATGAAAAAATTCATCCAAGTTCCAAATGAAATGCCTTAGTCGGTTTGAGCATGGATTCACAAGCCCTTGAAGGTCTAGTAGAAACTTAGAAAAATCCTATGAGGAATCTTGAATTCGTTAAGTCTTGATTCAGACTAATACCATGAAGAAATATAGTATTTTAATCTATAAGGAATCACAACCATCGGATCGAAATAAAAATAAGATCCTAACTATTTAGGGAGGACACGATCGTCGAAATGACCAAGTACACAGATGTGTTGAGACTCCGATGGGGAGATCTTTGAGTCAATTATAGTCATTGATCTATCAGAGAATTGTATTGGTGAGTCCTAGATTGTTGATACGAGCCATGGGTATGTCAAAAGGAAGGACATTGGAGGCCTAGATGGAAGGTTGCGAAGGAGTCCGATGGATTTGGGATTCCAAAGATTGTTGATCTATCGCGAGATACCATGTGGGATCTCAACCATCAGATCTTGTGTGGTTTGATCTGAAGAGATTGGCCTTACAAACTTAACTTCCATGCGATTGTAACCTATAAGTACACTGTGGCCGAGGAATGAAGTGAACATGGATCGATCGATTTGTCAAAGTGGGTGTGGTTGGAGTGAGTTGGTTGGAATGGTCTGTGATACCAGAGTGGAGGCACCCTGATTAGGAGGGACTTCGAGAACAGAGGTGGACCATATATTGGTGTGTGGGAGAGATTTAATTTCAGTTGTAGATTCCTTGGGGCCCATTTATTAGCATGGAGAATCGACATTGAAGCAAAGAGCGAGTGTCAAGTAAATAGGGGCACCGGCAAAATCAGAGTCATTGTAACCACAAGTCCAAGGACCATTGGATCCCTGTGGATGATCTGTCAAAACAAAGCCATCGAAGAGGATTCGACCTTGATGATTGAGCATTTCGACAGGAATGAGTCTGAATAACCAAATATCATTGATCTATTGGTGAGGAGTAATTATGATCATCCGATTGAGGGCGTTTAGGTCCATGGTCACCTCAGTAAACTATGTGGAGGATTCTCGTTGTATGTTTGTAAGGGTTAATACAACAGATGATGTGATAAGAGAAGTCTTCACTTAAGAAATTCATGAAACCGAGTACTTACCTTGAGGAAAACCGAACATCCCACCAGCCTAAGTGATGATTAGAGGGCCATGTGTGTTACAGAGTGATATCAGAGTAGAGTTCAAACTATAGGCTTTCATGGGTCACCAATTCTGCTTAAGATTGTTAAAGAACACTTGTTATTTTGCCAAAAATGCATGCTATGATGTTGTTTTATGTAATGGCTAATGATGTTTTTCTATTTTAGCACATACGATCCAGATTATTTTGAGAACGAAATGAAGGCATAAATACAATAATGAAATATACATAGATATTGCAATAAACACATAGATACAATAATGCACAATTTTTATTAATGAGAGAATGTAAAAAAATTGTAAAATTACAGAGTGAATGACTTGCTAGAATGGTGGTAGCTTATCTCTGAGAAGAGATGTGATGGCTACACTCATTCACAAGAAGATGATGATGTTTAAAATGAGGCTCTAGAGGCATTTTTAACATAAATAAAATCCAAAACCCTAACCCCGAAAGATGAAGCGCCAAAAACTTTACAGGCCTCGATGGGGGTAGTTGGTATGTCAACTTCCCAAGGGTGTAACTTTTGCATATGATCTCCATTTGGGGTGCACAATAGCTCGTTTGAAAGGTGTATCCGAGGAATACACATTTTTTTATCACACTCTAGCTAAATCCTTCAATGTGACTTTGGTGAGCCCAAAAAAAACTGTTTAGGGCCTATTGATGGCCAAAATTGACCATGTTCAACATTATCAGGAGATCACCCGGCCAGGGCCCCAATTAGGCCCTTATACATTTGGGATGGTGATTTCGTATGGGTTTATGGGTCCAATTAACCTTAGCTAAAACTATCCTAAGCTAACTACTAATCTAATCTAAACTAAACTATATGTACAAAGATATATACATGACCTTCTATCTACTAAGGTGTCTTATTAATTTCTTTTACCGACAGATAGAAGAAAATAAATTTCCTTCTTGCAACTGCTTGAAGAAGGCAATCCTCTACTTAAATAAGGGCTCAATAAAGCCATGTTGGGGTTTTCTCTTGCATAAGGAGACTTAAAGATATGAAAATAATTTAACATAAATGCAAATGAAGATTAATCCTAAAATGCAAGTGAACAAAAAGAAAACCTATCTTAACCAGGAGAAGGATAGACTTACTCCTAATCAAGAGAAAGAGTATCTAATAAGAAGAGGGAATGGTTGTAATTGTAATCGACGTTAATATGGACCTGGAAATCATCAAAATAGTTCAAGGATTCATAGGTTGTTCAAGCAAATACACAATGAAATAATTCTGACAAACAGTTATAAAAAAATCATGTATATACCCAAATACAACTATGTAAAATGAATTCATTATGAGATTTATATTGAACTAACGAAATAGTTCATTTTAATCCAATATAAAGGAAATCAAGAGAAGTTTGAACATGATCAATAAATAGTTATTAATCACTACAAACTATTCTCCATGAAATTATAATCAATCTTGATTCAAATCCTGTGTAACCCTGCAAAGATAGCTTTAAACAAATCATTCACCAACATAAAACAAATGATGTCAACAATAGTGCTCATATCAATTGTCAGTACACTAATGAAACAAAATTTAAACCAAAATGAAAACAATCATCAAAGAAATAATAATAAGTCTGCAAATCCAATACAACAGTGTCATATAGTTCTCTGATTCTTGAACTCCTTCAAGAAGCAACTTTACAATAGTGAAAATTCATCTCCTCTCAGAGATCAAAACTCTACCTATTCTACAGAAAAGATCTCTCTATTACAATGGTGCCATTGAAAGTATCTTCCTACAAAATTTCCCCTCTCAAGTTTTAGATATGGAACCCCAATTACACAAGAATAATCATAGTTTTATACATTATTTTCCACCTAGGTTGAATCCCTCTTGAGTCGGTCAAAACTTGCTCACGAATCTGCTACAGAATTCANAATACAATAGTGTCATATAGTTCTCTGATTCTTGAACTCCTTCAAGAAGCAACTTTACAATAGTGAAAATTCATCTCCTCTCAGAGATCAAAACTCTACCTATTCTACAGAAAAGATCTCTCTATTACAATGGTGCCATTGAAAGTATCTTCCTACAAAATTTTCCCTCTCAAGTTTTAGATATGGAACCCCAAGTACACAAGAATAATCATAGTTTTATATATTATTTTCCACCTAGGTTGAATCCCTCTTGAGTCGGTCAAAACTTGCTCACGAATCTGCTACAGAATTCAAAACAAAATAAACTACAAAATTTGCAAAATGCTAATTATGGATAGAACCTGCCCCAAAAAATGCATCATATCTCCCAAACTATTTAAATTCTTAGCAAATCCTTTTAAGATAAGGTAAATGGGCAGGTTTTGGAAGTGGTTTTTCATCCATTTTGGGAAATTCTTCTTTGATCACCCGAAAATCAATCTGTAAAATTGTGTCCCGTGAGTTGGTCGTAACAATAAATCTGGGAAATTTCGCCTCCTTCCTGATAATATTTCTCCCAAAATATTAACTTCATGAGGAAACATCCCATGCAAGAAGTAAATCGACCCATTCTGGAAGCGGGTTTTCTACTATTTTGGGAAATTCCACTCTAATCGCTCGAAACTCAACCTGTAAAATTGCTTCTTGTGAGTTGGTCATAACAACAAATCTGGTCTGCCTCCTTCCTGATAATATTTCTCCCAAACAGTTTAGATTATGGATGAATAATTTTAGTATAAGGTAGTTGAACTTGTTTCAAAAGTGGGTTTTCAACCGTTTAAAGAAATTCCTCATTGATTGTTCAGAATGAAAGTTGGAAGATATTCTCCTGAAACTGATACGAATTTTCCATTTGATGTTTCCCAAGCATTATGCCTTGTAGAGATGAATAAGTTTAACTAAATGAATTATTTTGGACATATTTTGGAGACTATAGTTGAACTGCAGATCTGTAATAGACACTTGTAACAAAAAGAAATTAAATTAATAACAAAAATCTATTAAAGATAAACTACAAGATCTCCAAATCTTATTAACCAAAATCAATTAATAAAATCAAATCTAATTGATATCACATATTCTAAATATACTATATTGAACATTATATTTTGATATTTGGGAATATTTTGCAAATTTGAAGAAATAAATTTTATAAGATTTAATAAACACTCAATTGTTGGAAAATTTAAATCAACCAATTAAACCATATTTTAGAATCACATGTTAATTATTGATGATAAAAATATTCTTCATTATCTTGTTTTAGAACAAAGTGAATGTGAGGATTTCATATTAAAACTACTTCCAATAATTAACCAAGTTGTTGTGATTTAATAATGTCCAATGAAAACCAACCCAATCACCTAAATGATAAAATGTTTACATGACTATATAAGAAAATCAAACCAAATAAATCATATCAATGGAAAGATATCAAAGAGAGAAAGATAATGAGAACGTCAAAAGGAAAAACAAGATAGAAAAAACACTAGAAATAGAAAACCAAAAACAAATAAAGGTGACATTACCAAAATTAATAAGGGGATCCATCTACTTTCTTGAAAATAAAGGGGGGTTGTTGTTTACCACAACATTTGGCGACACATGAGGACGAAGCAATTATCTCTGGTTAAGATAATAAGACTGAATTTACTAAAGATTGAAATGAAATCTTGAAAAAATTTCTCGCACACTATACCATTCCCAAATATCCCACATAAGACATAATCAAAGTAAAATAATATTTTTAAAGA